>WION01000072.1:0-198636 GCA_015039365.1 Amanita rubescens
AGTCCATACTCGGGTGACAAAGACTCGATATCCGCAGCAGGCGTGCAGATAGGATAGGCAGTATGAGGGCTGCCTCAACAGACAGTAAGTGCTTTTAAAACACTTAAGCCGAATTTCGTATTAACGACGTTATTAGGTCGTCGTTTGGCCTTAACCACGATATTCGGTGGTTTACCATGAGCCCACCACCAATGCTCGATGCTCAGAAGGCTGCAGGAGTGATCCCGGGGGAAGACAGGCTTGGAGACAGGTAGCAGGCCCATCTTATGATCAGAAGCACTCAAGGTGAATAGGAGGTTAACAGCATTGTAGGGATACCGTTGGGGGCCTCCATCGTCCAGAGGTGTCAAGACTAGCCGGTCGAGCCTCATGCTCGACTCGCTGAGGGAATCGGCCTGCGAAAGGATGGCAGGCGAGAGAGCAAATGGCATGAGGGCCATTGAGGGGATAGGTGAGTGCGGGCGTGCGCTCATTTCTATCTTACTGACAGCCAAAGATGTAGGCTGTCGTTTAGTGGAGTCTAGAGGCCGCTTGACCTCTATTAGATTTAGAGCTGGTATAACCGGCTCTATCGAGACCTTTTCGGTCTCTAGATGCTCAGCTGAGCATCTCTCCGCCACTACGGCTTCAATGGGCTGTACGGAGCAGTCTTCTCAGACCCCGTCATCGGTTGAACTCTGCAAATGACGTGGAGGGAAAACCCCCTGTATTGATGGCCTCTATGGCTATCCCTGTCATGCAGAGATCGCCAGCCCATCTGTCATCCCGTTCTCGGATGATGGGGCATGTTTGACAGATAGGGAACATTGAGGGGGGTGGTAGGGGTTTAGCATAGGGGCGCTAGGAGTACAGATAAAGGAAGTGTTGAACGTGACAGAATATACAAGAGTGGGCAGTGTCGAATTGGTCATGGGGTGAAAACGGTGTCCGTCGGGGTCCGTCTCATTGTAAAAATTTTGTTGTATATATTTCTTGTCACACAAATGTATGGGATTGTGGGCTGAAATACATAGTCTATGAAGTGGCGATCCCTTTGCGGACAGAAATCGCACCTTGAGTCGCTGTAAAAGAACGGCAATGATCTTGGTATTTGAAACTTGAAAGTCACATGACTAAGTATAAACTAAGTATATACTTAGTTTCAGCAGAGCCAGCCCACTGCATAGTCACCTCCAAGGTGATCATGTGGGCTGAAATAAATAGTCTATGAAGTGGCAATCCCTTTGTAGACAGAAATCGCACCTTGAGTCGCTGTAAAAGAACGGCAATGATCTTGGTGTTTGAAACTTGAAAGTCACATGACTAAGTATAAACTAAGTATATACTTAGTTTCAGCGGAGCCAGCCGCACACAGCCGCTGCTTGACGGGAATCAAAGGTGGAAAACAATGAGTTGGTAAGCACATGCGAAAAATGTCTTAGTTGGGTGTCCATCGGAGTCCGGGGTTATTCAAGGTGGAGTCCGGAATGGGATATGACATTAATTCTGTCCACCGTGAGCAATCATGAACTCTCCAACACAGGTCATAGATATGCCTATCGTACTTAAGTGATCACGGATGATCACTAGTGATCATGAGTGATTAACAATGTGACGAAGAAGACAGGTCTACGCGAGAGCGTGTCCACAGCAGGCAGGTGCAATAGCTTACCTATTGCGATATGATCTTAGCACTACCCTTCGGCGTAGTAGTGATAGTAAGGAGGAAGATGGATTGTCCTATTCTACGATACAGGACAGGTTTATATACTAAGAGAGAACAAATATGTGTCTACATATGTGTAAGCGTAGTATAGATGAGAAGATATGGCGTGCTAAGCACACCATAAGATGTGATCATGAGTCTATCATGATGTCACCATGATATCATAATGAAGTCATTATGATGTCATCTCTATGTCATACATAAAGGATGACGTGAGCGATATGAATAACATTGATTGTAGTCAATCAGTAGTTAATCATTCTATAAATATAATTCTATATTCAACACACCCCTTCGCTTAGATATCCTTTATTTAAAGTCTATGATGTTCTCGTCATAGAAGGGATCTATATCCGATTCCTGTTGATCAAGACCATCAAGAAGTTCCATCAACTTCTTGTGTGATAGACGATCAATTCCATCTAATTCAAGATTTTGCCAATCAAGAATAAATTTCGTCAGATCACGGATTTCCTCAGTTTCTAATCGATCTGGTCTTTTGATTAATGCATTTGTAGAAGTCGGATATTCTTCTAAGGAAAGTCCCAATCGTTCTCTAAAGAATTTGACCTTTTCAAAGGATAAATTCTTAGTCATGAGATCCGCATTCTGCTCGTTTGTTGGTATATATTCGAGGACTACCTTTTTAGTCTCGATCAACTCGCGAACGAAATGATAGCGAATATCGATGTGTTTGGAACGATGTTCTTGTGCAGGATTTTGTGCCCAAAATATAGCGCCTTGGTTATCTACGCTAAGTAAGATGCTTTTAATGGGTGCACCTATTTCGTAAAATAGATTTTCAACCCATGCAATTTGTCTTGCAGCATCTGATAAAGATATGTATTCTGCTTCAGTCGAAGACAGAGCTACAGTCTTTTGTTTTCTACTCGTCCAAGCTACCGCACCATCAGCTAACATTAAGACATAACCGTTTATAGATCGTCGTGTATTACGATCAGCGGCCCAGTCAGCGTCAGCGTAGGCTCTAAATTTATTATTGCCTTTGGCGCTATAAACGATTTTGACGTTTAAGGTATGAGCAATGTATTTGACTATATACAATGCTTTCTGAATGTGTTCTTGGGACGGGTTTGATGAAAATTGGGACATCAAAATTACTGCATAGATTATATCAGGCCTAGTTCCTAAGGCAAGATATAGAAGGGATCCTATTATCTGTTGATAATAAGAACGTTCCTGTGGTGTGCATTCTCCTTCATTCTTTATAGGAGCATACCCAGCAGGTAACGGTGTGCGTACAGACTTGCAATCTTCAAGTCCAAATCGCTTGACAACCTTCAAGGCATAAGGACCTTGATCTATGACTAAGAATCCTAAATCACGGTTGTAATTGACTTGGATTCGTAAATACTCTTTGATCTTTCCAAGATCACGACATTCCCACATCTCCATAAATTTCTTTTTAATGGATACGATGGTGGAATCATCATTTCCCATAAAGAGTATATCGTCGACATACAATATGCATATCGTGATAGTATTCTTGCCTTTACGAACGTAAACGCCAGAATCAGACAAGCATCGTTCGAAATGCAACGATTTCAACGATTTATCAGCTTGTTTATTCCAGGCATATGATGCCTGTTTCAATCCATATATGGCTTTCCTCAGCCTATATACTTTAGATTCTTGTCCTTTTACAACGAAACCTTCTGGCTGGGCCATGTAAATATCTTCATCAAGATCGCCATATAAGAAGGCAGTTTTTACATCTAGGGCTTGTATATCCCAGTTTTCAAGCACTGATGTGGCCAGTATTCGGATTGTTTCATATCTCGCTACAGGCGAGAATGTTTCGTCGTAATCTAATCCAGGACGTTGACTAAAACCTTTAGCTACGACGCGAGCTTTTTTGCGTCCATCGGTTTTTAAGTCGAAAACCCAACGACATCTGATTAGGTTTCGTCCTTTTGGAAGATCAACTAACTCCCAAATGTCTCTAGATTGAAGAGATTTAAATTCGTCATCCATTGCAATCTTCCATTGTTTATACAATTGAGGATTACTGGAGCGCATTTTGGATATATCTCTATAGTCATATGGAATATTATCCACAAGGGGGACAGCCGCTTTTAGAAGAAAATGAAGGAATTCATTTCCAGATTCATTAATCATTCGGGTTAATGATCATGTTCTGCAGATTTTAATTCAGACTTTAAAGCAAAGATTTCTTTGAGTAAAGAGGCAGATTCATTCATTCTATCAGGGTTCCTGTCTGCTGACGGTGGATCCTGAGTCGAAGAACTCGGAGTTTTATCTTTTAACTGCTCTCGTAAAGCGTCTCGCTTTTGCTGAATTTCCGCTTCTATCTGTGCAGGAGTTTTATCTCCATACGCGTTGTCTCTTTGTACCCTTGGAACTGGAAAACGACCAGAACGGCGAGGACCTATTTGTACAGAGGGTGGACCTGGATCAGATACGATCGGTGGAGGAGGTCTGGGTCTCTGAGCAAATTCTCTAAAACGATCTCTTTGACGTTGTTCAAATTGATCAAATTCTCGATCCGTCATAAATGGGTTTTCTATTTCATCTCGATCTCTTTGATTCAAAGAGAAGGGATTATCTTCATCCATAGGACTACGAGGCGAAGGTGGCCTAGATACATATGGTATTGGAGTTATAGGCCTAGAAGGAACAGGAGTCTCTTCTTTTATTTGTGGAGAAGGAGTACGTCTAAAGGGTTCAGGAGTTTTACGTTTCTTAAACATATCACTCATTTGACGTTTGAATTGATCTCGTAAACGAGATTGTTTATCAATTCCTTGACCCCTTTTCCAATCATCGCGTTGTCTACGATAATTGTCACGTCTTTCTTGTTCTCTTTCTTCCCTTGCCTTTGGATATCATCATCCAAAAAATCTCTTCGACGATCGGCAAATTCATCACCGTCATCATCATCGTTTGAATCATCAGAAGGGTCTGATTGCTGTCTATCAGGAGATGCACCCCTTCGATCCAAACCAGGTGAGCGTCTTCTGCTCGGAGAACGTCTATGGTTCTCTGGGAGTAGGTCATCTAAATCCAAATTTTGTGGAGGGCGGTTAGGTTCCTCTTGAGGAATCGCCTCCCAGATCGGACCAAGATCTTCAGTAATTATATCTGCAGTCTTTCCTTTGCGCGGAAACCTGTTTTCAAAGAATGTAGCCTGGGAGGATATGACCAGTGTGTTTGTCGACGTCATGAACCTATAGCCTTTGGTTCCTGATTCATATCCTACAAAAGTACATAAAACGGATTTCTCGGACAGCTTATCCGGTCTCCGTTGATCAGGGATAAATACCCAGGCTTCACATCCAAATACTCGAAAGTATGATACGTCTGGTTTTTTATTAAGAAGATTTTCCAGAGGGGTCTTCCATTTAGTCCGTTTTAGGGGAGTGCGGTTGTACACATGCACAGCCGTTCTGAATGAGAACTCCCACCAAGATTTCGGACATCCTGCGTCTAATCGCATAGCCTCAGCTTTGTCTGACAAAGTCTGATTCATGCGTTCGACACGACCATTTTGTTGTGGGGTGTAAGGAGCTGTCTGTTGATGTTTAATTCCTTTGGATTTAAGGAATTCTTCAAAGGCTTTATTTACAAATTCCCCCCCTCGATCAGAACGGAGGTGAGAAATAGTTTTTAGGATCTACAAACTCATTATACCATCCGGTAAAAATTCTAGAGTTTGATCTTTGGTTTTTAATAAACCAATCCACGTATACGAGGTGAAATCGTCAACGATAACACCAATATATTTGTATTTGTGGTAAGATATGGCCGGTACGGTCATAAGATCCATATGGAGTAACTCGAAGGGACGAGTCGCTCTCTTCGAAGACAGTTTATAAGGTTTTGCCTTCATTTTGCCTTTTAGACAACCTTCACAACGTAGTTTTCCTTCTGGAAGTGTAACTTCTTTCCATCCATTGACATTTATCGGTATCTTCGAAAAGACTTCGTTAGATGGATGACCAAAACGTTTATGCCAGGTTTCGTAGTCTAATAATTTTTCTATAGACTCTGCGTTTGGTTTCTTTGTCGGTCTTCCAAGAATTAATTTAGAATTCCTGTTGGCTAAGCCAGGGCCGGAAACCAGTGTAGGATTCATTATAATAATCCTACCTCGAGCGTAAACTAATGTATCATCGGGCATAAGATAATGTCCTTCGATACATGTTCTACCCGAGTCTGTAAAGGAAAAGACTACCATCTTTTCATCTTGTTTACAAGTCAATCCTTGTCGGATTAATCTGCCGTTTGAAATCAAGCGTGCAGTTGCCCGTGGCATATAGAGGACAGGGAAGAGCTTTACGAGTGTTATTTCCCCTGTGGATAACTTGTGTTCAAGAATAACTGTGCCAAGTCCCTCAAGACGATCTAAACCATTAGCAGTTTTAACACTGTGGTTTTCATTTGCAGGAAATTCTCTGTATTCAGAGAAGTCTTTCCTACTAAAGGTAAAGTGATCGGATGCACCAGAGTCACACATCCATAGTGTATCTCCAGTACGTTTCTCAACACATTCCGGACAGGGACATGTCGGATGTACTTTATCCTTAAATTTTCTTTTATTGACCGCTAAACATGTAAAAGGTTTCTTAAACATGTTACCAATATTATATGATCGTTCGATCATATTTGCATTATAAATGGCAGTATCACACGACTTATCTCTTACGAGGCAGGTTTCGTCTAAATTTTCTTTATAATTTATACTATCATATAGTACAGATTGTTCAAAGAAGGAATTTATAGTACGACGATGGTGTCCCAATTTAGGGAACACCATTTTCATTGCTGCCTCTATAAAGAGAAAGTTAGCCATTTCCAATTTCTTAATGGTTTCATACCATTGTTCGCCGTTATCTTCATAGTAATAATCGTCATAATATAGTTCAGCTTCTCAGGGGAAAGTGACCGTCCGAGTGACGGTCCCATTCGGAGTTTGAATTTTTAGTCGGAGTTTGATTATAATGATAACATCTGTTGTAATACTATAGCAACAACCAACAACCACCACCTTTTTGTGATCTGTCAAGCAATAGTGGTGTGAATACTGCTTGTCTACCATCACCACAAGTGCTGTTTTAATGCACTTAACATGCACCTGCCTACACAACAATGATTGCTGGGTGCTCCCACCACTAAAGTACTACCTACTCCCCACTGTCTACCACTATAGAGTCACCATTGGTGCTACCACCACAGCCACTCACTGAGTACTAACAGGTACAACCTTTTGTTGCCCTCATCATCTCCATCACTGTGTTTGGATTTGGTTCTATTCCCATGGAGTAGCACAAGTAGTAATTACTACTAATTAGTCTATCTGAACAGTGCAAGTCAGTTTGAGGCTAGTAGTACAGGTACCACATTGAGCTACTGTATGGTTACTACTATTTTTGACCGATACACTAGTAATTACTGGTACCATTACTGTCTCTACCAGAACTTGTGCAGCAACTATGACCACAATGGTCCACTACAACTGCCACCCCCTTGCCACCACTACTGACTCAAAAGGGCTATCATTGTCTACTCATTGGGGGTGTACCCCTGCAGTTCCCTAGTGTCCTGTCGTCCACCAGGGTACATCGGGGGTGTACCCCTGCAGTTCCCTAGTGTCCTGTCGTCCACCAGGGTACATCGGGGGTGTACCCCTGCAGTTCCCTAGTGTCCTGTCGTCCACCAGGGTACATCGGGGGTGTACCCCTGCAGTTCCCTAGTGTCCTGTCGTCCACCAGGGTACATCGGGGGTGTACCCCTGCAGTTCCCTAGTGTCCTGTCGTCCACCAGGGTACATCGGGGGTGTACCCCTGCAGTTCCCTAGTGTCCTGTCGTCCACCAGGGTACATCGGGGGTGTACCCCTGCAGTTCCCTAGTGTCCTGTCGTCCACCAGGGTACATCGGGGGGTGTACCCCTGCAGTTCCCTAGTGTCCTGTCGTCCACCAGGGTACATCGGGGGTGTACCCCTGCAGTTCCCTAGTGTCCTGTCGTCCACCAGGGTACATCGGGGGTGTACCCCTGCAGTTCCCTAGTGTCCTGTCGTCCACCAGGGTACATCGGGGGTGTACCCCTGCAGTTCCCTAGTGTCCTGTCGTCCACCAGGGTACATCGGGGGTGTACCCCTGCAGTTCCCTAGTGTCCTGTCGTCCACCAGGGTACATCGGGGGTGTACCCCTGCAGTTCCCTAGTGTCCTGTCGTCCACCAGGGTACATCGGGGGTGTACCCCTGCAGTTCCCTAGTGTCCTGTCGTCCACCAGGGTACATCGGGGGTGTACCCCTGCAGTTCCCTAGTGTCCTGTCGTCCACCAGGGTACATCGGGGGTGTACCCCTGCAGTTCCCTAGTGTCCTGTCGTCCACCAGGGTACATCGGGGGTGTACCCCTGCAGTTCCCTAGTGTCCTGTCGTCCACCAGGGTACATCGGGGGTGTACCCCTGCAGTTCCCTAGTGTCCTGTCGTCCACCAGGGTACATCGGGGGTGTACCCCTGCAGTTCCCTAGTGTCCTGTCGTCCACCAGGGTACATCGGGGGTGTACCCCTGCAGTTCCCTAGTGTCCTGTCGTCCACCAGGGTACATCGGGGGTGTACCCCTGCAGTTCCCTAGTGTCCTGTCGTCCACCAGGGTACATCGGGGGTGTACCCCTGCAGTTCCCTAGTGTCCTGTCGTCCACCAGGGTACATCGGGGGTGTACCCCTGCAGTTCCCTAGTGTCCTGTCGTCCACCAGGGTACATCGGGGGTGTACCCCTGCAGTTCCCTAGTGTCCTGTCGTCCACCAGGGTACATCGGGGGTGTACCCCTGCAGTTCCCTAGTGTCCTGTCGTCCACCAGGGTACATCGGGGGTGTACCCCTGCAGTTCCCTAGTGTCCTGTCGTCCACCAGGGTACATCGGGGGTGTACCCCTGCAGTTCCCTAGTGTCCTGTCGTCCACCAGGGTACATCGGGGGTGTACCCCTGCAGTTCCCTAGTGTCCTGTCGTCCACCAGGGTACATCGGGGGTGTACCCCTGCAGTTCCCTAGTGTCCTGTCGTCCACCAGGGTACATCGGGGGTGTACCCCTGCAGTTCCCTAGTGTCCTGTCGTCCACCAGGGTACATCGGGGGTGTACCCCTGCAGTTCCCTAGTGTCCTGTCGTCCACCAGGGTACATCGGGGGTGTACCCCTGCAGTTCCCTAGTGTCCTGTCGTCCACCAGGGTACATCGGGGGTGTACCCCTGCAGTTCCCTAGTGTCCTGTCGTCCACCAGGGTACATCGGGGGTGTACCCCTGCAGTTCCCTAGTGTCCTGTCGTCCACCAGGGTACATCGGGGGTGTACCCCTGCAGTTCCCTAGTGTCCTGTCGTCCACCAGGGTACATCGGGGGTGTACCCCTGCAGTTCCCTAGTGTCCTGTCGTCCACCAGGGTACATCGGGGGTGTACCCCTGCAGTTCCCTAGTGTCCTGTCGTCCACCAGGGTACATCGGGGGTGTACCCCTGCAGTTCCCTAGTGTCCTGTCGTCCACCAGGGTACATCGGGGGTGTACCCCTGCAGTTCCCTAGTGTCCTGTCGTCCACCAGGGTACATCGGGGGTGTACCCCTGCAGTTCCCTAGTGTCCTGTCGTCCACCAGGGTACATCGGGGGTGTACCCCTGCAGTTCCCTAGTGTCCTGTCGTCCACCAGGGTACATCGGGGGTGTACCCCTGCAGTTCCCTAGTGTCCTGTCGTCCACCAGGGTACATCGGGGGTGTACCCCTGCAGTTCCCTAGTGTCCTGTCGTCCACCAGGGTACATCGGGGGTGTACCCCTGCAGTTCCCTAGTGTCCTGTCGTCCACCAGGGTACATCGGGGGTGTACCCCTGCAGTTCCCTAGTGTCCTGTCGTCCACCAGGGTACATCGGGGGTGTACCCCTGCAGTTCCCTAGTGTCCTGTCGTCCACCAGGGTACATCGGGGGTGTACCCCTGCAGTTCCCTAGTGTCCTGTCGTCCACCAGGGTACATCGGGGGTGTACCCCTGCAGTTCCCTAGTGTCCTGTCGTCCACCAGGGTACATCGGGGGTGTACCCCTGCAGTTCCCTAGTGTCCTGTCGTCCACCAGGGTACATCGGGGGTGTACCCCTGCAGTTCCCTAGTGTCCTGTCGTCCACCAGGGTACATCGGGGGTGTACCCCTGCAGTTCCCTAGTGTCCTGTCGTCCACCAGGGTACATCGGGGGTGTACCCCTGCAGTTCCCTAGTGTCCTGTCGTCCACCAGGGTACATCGGGGGTGTACCCCTGCAGTTCCCTAGTGTCCTGTCGTCCACCAGGGTACATCGGGGGTGTACCCCTGCAGTTCCCTAGTGTCCTGTCGTCCACCAGGGTACATCGGGGGTGTACCCCTGCAGTTCCCTAGTGTCCTGTCGTCCACCAGGGTACATCGGGGGTGTACCCCTGCAGTTCCCTAGTGTCCTGTCGTCCACCAGGGTACATCGGGGGTGTACCCCTGCAGTTCCCTAGTGTCCTGTCGTCCACCAGGGTACATCGGGGGTGTACCCCTGCAGTTCCCTAGTGTCCTGTCGTCCACCAGGGTACATCGGGGGTGTACCCCTGCAGTTCCCTAGTGTCCTGTCGTCCACCAGGGTACATCGGGGGTGTACCCCTGCAGTTCCCTAGTGTCCTGTCGTCCACCAGGGTACATCGGGGGTGTACCCCTGCAGTTCCCTAGTGTCCTGTCGTCCACCAGGGTACATCGGGGGTGTACCCCTGCAGTTCCCTAGTGTCCTGTCGTCCACCAGGGTACATCGGGGGTGTACCCCTGCAGTTCCCTAGTGTCCTGTCGTCCACCAGGGTACATCGGGGGTGTACCCCTGCAGTTCCCTAGTGTCCTGTCGTCCACCAGGGTACATCGGGGGTGTACCCCTGCAGTTCCCTAGTGTCCTGTCGTCCACCAGGGTACATCGGGGGTGTACCCCTGCAGTTCCCTAGTGTCCTGTCGTCCACCAGGGTACATCGGGGGTGTACCCCTGCAGTTCCCTAGTGTCCTGTCGTCCACCAGGGTACATCGGGGGTGCAATAGTGCCTGTCAGATCATGATGGTCAACAATCAGACAATTAGTGCAACAGTGCCTGTCAGATCAAAATGACTAGACTAATATATTTCAATATTTGACCTTGACTATTGCAGTTTTGTTATCTTGGCAAAAATTACAAATTGAATCATTGAATATTTCATTTTTTGTGCTCCTGTCAGCTGCTCCTGCCTGGTACAGATCTGCAACTAGTGTTCAATTTGCTTCTACTATTTGCTTCTACTATTCACCCTTTGTCATGTTGGTATGTATTCTTTTTTTTTCTCTTTATATTCTAGGAAGGTGGTAGGTAGCCACAATAATATTTATGCCCCCTGGTGTGGAGTCAAGGCCACAAGCATGCACAGCAAGCCCAAGGCTATGATGGTCCATATTGGACAAAATGCAGATGCCCAACCACTGGCAGCAGTGGTGGTGGCAGTGGTGGTGGCAGTGGTGTCCTGGGGTCCACCAGGGTACATTGGGTGTACCATACTGTGTTTGTAACTTCTGAGTATTGGCAGTAGGTAGTATCAGGTGGTGATGATTAGAGTGCTGGCAGCAGGTGGTAGTAGTAGGTGGTGATGGTAGGCAGTGGTGGTGGTACTACCAGGAGTGATTAGTAGCCTGTTGGCACAATCAGAGCAGTGGGTGGTAGTAAGGCTGGGACTAGTAGTAGGTGATAATAGCCCAAGGGATGGTGGGCAGTGCCAGTGGCTGTGGCAGTAAATCATGCAGTTATGGTAGTGATACTGTATGTTGCAGGTAGTGGTGCAGCAGCAGTGGTGACAAGCAGTGGTGCAGCAGTGGTGGTGACAAGCAGTGGTGCAGCAGTGGTGGTGACACTGTATGTTGCAGGTAGTGGTGCAGCAGTGGTGGTGACAAGCAGTGGTGCAGCAGGGGTACACCCCCGATGTACCCTGGTGGACGACAGGACAGTGGCACTAGGGAACTGCAGGGGTACACCCCCGATGTACCCTGGTGGACGACAGGACACTAGGGAACTGCAGGGGTACACCCCCGATGTACCCTGGTGGACGACAGGACACTAGGGAACTGCAGGGGTACACCCCCGATGTACCCTGGTGGACGACAGGACACTAGGGAACTGCAGGGGTACACCCCCGATGTACCCTGGTGGACGACAGGACACTAGGGAACTGCAGGGGTACACCCCCGATGTACCCTGGTGGACGACAGGACACTAGGGAACTGCAGGGGTACACCCCCGATGTACCCTGGTGGACGACAGGACACTAGGGAACTGCAGGGGTACACCCCCGATGTACCCTGGTGGACGACAGGACACTAGGGAACTGCAGGGGTACACCCCCGATGTACCCTGGTGGACGACAGGACACTAGGGAACTGCAGGGGTACACCCCCGATGTACCCTGGTGGACGACAGGACACTAGGGAACTGCAGGGGTACACCCCCGATGTACCCTGGTGGACGACAGGACACTAGGGAACTGCAGGGGTACACCCCCGATGTACCCTGGTGGACGACAGGACACTAGGGAACTGCAGGGGTACACCCCCGATGTACCCTGGTGGACGACAGGACACTAGGGAACTGCAGGGGTACACCCCCGATGTACCCTGGTGGACGACAGGACACTAGGGAACTGCAGGGGTACACCCCCGATGTACCCTGGTGGACGACAGGACACTAGGGAACTGCAGGGGTACACCCCCGATGTACCCTGGTGGACGACAGGACACTAGGGAACTGCAGGGGTACACCCCCGATGTACCCTGGTGGACGACAGGACACTAGGGAACTGCAGGGGTACACCCCCGATGTACCCTGGTGGACGACAGGACACTAGGGAACTGCAGGGGTACACCCCCGATGTACCCTGGTGGACGACAGGACACTAGGGAACTGCAGGGGTACACCCCCGATGTACCCTGGTGGACGACAGGACACTAGGGAACTGCAGGGGTACACCCCCGATGTACCCTGGTGGACGACAGGACACTAGGGAACTGCAGGGGTACACCCCCGATGTACCCTGGTGGACGACAGGACACTAGGGAACTGCAGGGGTACACCCCCGATGTACCCTGGTGGACGACAGGACACTAGGGAACTGCAGGGGTACACCCCCGATGTACCCTGGTGGACGACAGGACACTAGGGAACTGCAGGGGTACACCCCCGATGTACCCTGGTGGACGACAGGACACTAGGGAACTGCAGGGGTACACCCCCGATGTACCC
The DNA here is from genome assembly GCA_015039365.1 of Amanita rubescens. Lineage (NCBI taxonomy): Eukaryota > Fungi > Basidiomycota > Agaricomycetes > Agaricales > Amanitaceae > Amanita > Amanita rubescens. The sequence goes on from WION01000072.1 coordinate 12,976, forward strand.
TGGTGGACGACAGGACACTAGGGAACTGCAGGGGTACACCCCCGATGTACCCTGGTGGACGACAGGACACTAGGGAACTGCAGGGGTACACCCCCGATGTACCCTGGTGGACGACAGGACACTAGGGAACTGCAGGGGTACACCCCCGATGTACCCTGGTGGACGACAGGACACTAGGGAACTGCAGGGGTACACCCCCGATGTACCCTGGTGGACGACAGGACACTAGGGAACTGCAGGGGTACACCCCCGATGTACCCTGGTGGACGACAGGACACTAGGGAACTGCAGGGGTACACCCCCGATGTACCCTGGTGGACGACAGGACACTAGGGAACTGCAGGGGTACACCCCCGATGTACCCTGGTGGACGACAGGACACTAGGGAACTGCAGGGGTACACCCCCGATGTACCCTGGTGGACGACAGGACACTAGGGAACTGCAGGGGTACACCCCCGATGTACCCTGGTGGACGACAGGACACTAGGGAACTGCAGGGGTACACCCCCGATGTACCCTGGTGGACGACAGGACACTAGGGAACTGCAGGGGTACACCCCCGATGTACCCTGGTGGACGACAGGACACTAGGGAACTGCAGGGGTACACCCCCGATGTACCCTGGTGGACGACAGGACACTAGGGAACTGCAGGGGTACACCCCCGATGTACCCTGGTGGACGACAGGACACTAGGGAACTGCAGGGGTACACCCCCGATGTACCCTGGTGGACGACAGGACACTAGGGAACTGCAGGGGTACACCCCCGATGTACCCTGGTGGACGACAGGACACTAGGGAACTGCAGGGGTACACCCCCGATGTACCCTGGTGGACGACAGGACACTAGGGAACTGCAGGGGTACACCCCCGATGTACCCTGGTGGACGACAGGACACTAGGGAACTGCAGGGGTACACCCCCGATGTACCCTGGTGGACGACAGGACACTAGGGAACTGCAGGGGTACACCCCCGATGTACCCTGGTGGACGACAGGACACTAGGGAACTGCAGGGGTACACCCCCGATGTACCCTGGTGGACGACAGGACACTAGGGAACTGCAGGGGTACACCCCCGATGTACCCTGGTGGACGACAGGACACTAGGGAACTGCAGGGGTACACCCCCGATGTACCCTGGTGGACGACAGGACACTAGGGAACTGCAGGGGTACACCCCCGATGTACCCTGGTGGACGACAGGACACTAGGGAACTGCAGGGGTACACCCCCGATGTACCCTGGTGGACGACAGGACACTAGGGAACTGCAGGGGTACACCCCCGATGTACCCTGGTGGACGACAGGACACTAGGGAACTGCAGGGGTACACCCCCGATGTACCCTGGTGGACGACAGGACACTAGGGAACTGCAGGGGTACACCCCCGATGTACCCTGGTGGACGACAGGACACTAGGGAACTGCAGGGGTACACCCCCGATGTACCCTGGTGGACGACAGGACACTAGGGAACTGCAGGGGTACACCCCCGATGTACCCTGGTGGACGACAGGACACTAGGGAACTGCAGGGGTACACCCCCGATGTACCCTGGTGGACGACAGGACACTAGGGAACTGCAGGGGTACACCCCCGATGTACCCTGGTGGACGACAGGACACTAGGGAACTGCAGGGGTACACCCCCGATGTACCCTGGTGGACGACAGGACACTAGGGAACTGCAGGGGTACACCCCCGATGTACCCTGGTGGACGACAGGACACTAGGGAACTGCAGGGGTACACCCCCGATGTACCCTGGTGGACGACAGGACACTAGGGAACTGCAGGGGTACACCCCCGATGTACCCTGGTGGACGACAGGACACTAGGGAACTGCAGGGGTACACCCCCGATGTACCCTGGTGGACGACAGGACACTAGGGAACTGCAGGGGTACACCCCCGATGTACCCTGGTGGACGACAGGACACTAGGGAACTGCAGGGGTACACCCCCGATGTACCCTGGTGGACGACAGGACACTAGGGAACTGCAGGGGTACACCCCCGATGTACCCTGGTGGACGACAGGACACTAGGGAACTGCAGGGGTACACCCCCGATGTACCCTGGTGGACGACAGGACACTAGGGAACTGCAGGGGTACACCCCCGATGTACCCTGGTGGACGACAGGACACTAGGGAACTGCAGGGGTACACCCCCGATGTACCCTGGTGGACGACAGGACACTAGGGAACTGCAGGGGTACACCCCCGATGTACCCTGGTGGACGACAGGACACTAGGGAACTGCAGGGGTACACCCCCGATGTACCCTGGTGGACGACAGGACACTAGGGAACTGCAGGGGTACACCCCCGATGTACCCTGGTGGACGACAGGACACTAGGGAACTGCAGGGGTACACCCCCGATGTACCCTGGTGGACGACAGGACACTAGGGAACTGCAGGGGTACACCCCCGATGTACCCTGGTGGACGACAGGACACTAGGGAACTGCAGGGGTACACCCCCGATGTACCCTGGTGGACGACAGGACACTAGGGAACTGCAGGGGTACACCCCCGATGTACCCTGGTGGACGACAGGACACTAGGGAACTGCAGGGGTACACCCCCGATGTACCCTGGTGGACGACAGGACACTAGGGAACTGCAGGGGTACACCCCCGATGTACCCTGGTGGACGACAGGACACTAGGGAACTGCAGGGGTACACCCCCGATGTACCCTGGTGGACGACAGGACACTAGGGAACTGCAGGGGTACACCCCCGATGTACCCTGGTGGACGACAGGACACTAGGGAACTGCAGGGGTACACCCCCGATGTACCCTGGTGGACGACAGGACACTAGGGAACTGCAGGGGTACACCCCCGATGTACCCTGGTGGACGACAGGACACTAGGGAACTGCAGGGGTACACCCCCGATGTACCCTGGTGGACGACAGGACACTAGGGAACTGCAGGGGTACACCCCCGATGTACCCTGGTGGACGACAGGACACTAGGGAACTGCAGGGGTACACCCCCGATGTACCCTGGTGGACGACAGGACACTAGGGAACTGCAGGGGTACACCCCCGATGTACCCTGGTGGACGACAGGACACTAGGGAACTGCAGGGGTACACCCCCGATGTACCCTGGTGGACGACAGGACACTAGGGAACTGCAGGGGTACACCCCCGATGTACCCTGGTGGACGACAGGACACTAGGGAACTGCAGGGGTACACCCCCGATGTACCCTGGTGGACGACAGGACACTAGGGAACTGCAGGGGTACACCCCCGATGTACCCTGGTGGACGACAGGACACTAGGGAACTGCAGGGGTACACCCCCGATGTACCCTGGTGGACGACAGGACACTAGGGAACTGCAGGGGTACACCCCCGATGTACCCTGGTGGACGACAGGACACTAGGGAACTGCAGGGGTACACCCCCGATGTACCCTGGTGGACGACAGGACACTAGGGAACTGCAGGGGTACACCCCCGATGTACCCTGGTGGACGACAGGACACTAGGGAACTGCAGGGGTACACCCCCGATGTACCCTGGTGGACGACAGGACACTAGGGAACTGCAGGGGTACACCCCCGATGTACCCTGGTGGACGACAGGACACTAGGGAACTGCAGGGGTACACCCCCGATGTACCCTGGTGGACGACAGGACACTAGGGAACTGCAGGGGTACACCCCCGATGTACCCTGGTGGACGACAGGACACTAGGGAACTGCAGGGGTACACCCCCGATGTACCCTGGTGGACGACAGGACACTAGGGAACTGCAGGGGTACACCCCCGATGTACCCTGGTGGACGACAGGACACTAGGGAACTGCAGGGGTACACCCCCGATGTACCCTGGTGGACGACAGGACACTAGGGAACTGCAGGGGTACACCCCCGATGTACCCTGGTGGACGACAGGACACTAGGGAACTGCAGGGGTACACCCCCGATGTACCCTGGTGGACGACAGGACACTAGGGAACTGCAGGGGTACACCCCCGATGTACCCTGGTGGACGACAGGACACTAGGGAACTGCAGGGGTACACCCCCGATGTACCCTGGTGGACGACAGGACACTAGGGAACTGCAGGGGTACACCCCCGATGTACCCTGGTGGACGACAGGACACTAGGGAACTGCAGGGGTACACCCCCGATGTACCCTGGTGGACGACAGGACACTAGGGAACTGCAGGGGTACACCCCCGATGTACCCTGGTGGACGACAGGACACTAGGGAACTGCAGGGGTACACCCCCAATGAGTAGACAATGATAGCCCTTTTGAGTCAGTAGTGGTGGCAAGGGGGTGGCAGTTGTAGTGGACCATTGTGGTCATAGTTGCTGCACAAGTTCTGGTAGAGACAGTAATGGTACCAGTAATTACTAGTGTATCGGTCAAAAATAGTAGTAACCATACAGTAGCTCAATGTGGTACCTGTACTACTAGCCTCAAACTGACTTGCACTGTTCAGATAGACTAATTAGTAGTAATTACTACTTGTGCTACTCCATGGGAATAGAACCAAATCCAAACACAGTGATGGAGATGATGAGGGCAACAAAAGGTTGTACCTGTTAGTACTCAGTGAGTGGCTGTGGTGGTAGCACCAATGGTGACTCTATAGTGGTAGACAGTGGGGAGTAGGTAGTACTTTAGTGGTGGGAGCACCCAGCAATCATTGTTGTGTAGGCAGGTGCATGTTAAGTGCATTAAAACAGCACTTGTGGTGATGGTAGACAAGCAGTATTCACACCACTAATATTGCTTGACAGATCACCAAAAGGTGGTGGTTGTTTGTTGTTGCTATAGTAATAAGTATTACGACAGAGGTTATCATTATAATCAAACTCCGATGGTAGTCATGTGACGCCCGCGAGTCGCGGGCTCTTGCAACAATCCAAGGCGGGAAGGGAGCTCCAACTTCAGGAGCACACCGAGAATCCAATACGGCGTTATCGACGGATGAGGGAGCTTAGGAGGTGCGATGACGGGCACAGGTGAACGAGAAGGATCTTGATGGTGCGTTTTCCTTATCGCTCTCTCGTTTCCTCGGCTGACTGCTTTCACAGCTTCACTTATCGTTTCCTGGGACTCAGAAGTGAGCCCCTATCGGTTTTCCTGCCAACGGACGATAGGCGAGAGGGAGGTGATGGAAAGACTATGGGTCGCCCATCACTTCCACGCACGAGACTTAGGGTCGACCCTCTCTCTTTCAGCAGAACGCGGCCGAAATGCGAGGGCTGGAGCCAGCATGCTGCCGCAGTGTGCGCAGCTTCGGGACTAGGTAAACCCTGTGATTCTCTTTGCTCCCATGTTTATAATAAATGCGTCGTATAGGCGCAGTGTCTTAAACTGGCCGTCCGTTAGTTGTCCAGAGGAAGAGACTCATTCGAATCCCGATTGTAAATATTCGGAGAGTTCGTTTGAACTCTCCATCGTCTTGAATGATTTGATTATCACTACACGCCCAGCGCCTCTTCCCCTTCAAGAAGGAAAAAACGGGCGTCGGATAGCAATTGCGGGAACTCTCGTATGAGTTCGAGTTCCCATACGAGGTTAAGGGTATAAATAGGTAAGTTTCTTATACCCGGGAATAATGATTTATTGACGACGTTGTAGCGTCGCCGTTTTGTCCGTTGTGATTGGCTTACGGCCGGGAGAGGGAGTAGACGGGGTAGACTGCGAGAGAGCAGCTTTGGAAGCGGGTGCGTTCTCGTTTTCCGCTCATTTTGATTCGTATTAACTGCATTGCACAGGCGCAGCTATCCCGGCTTGTCGGACGTTAAGAGGTGGGAGGACTCAGTACGAGTCCTTTCGAGGATTTATTTGAGACCTGGACGATTGTCGGTCTCGAGGGCGGGACTCCGCGTCGACCTCTCGCTCGTTGGATCGATGCAGAAACAAGTGCGTGCGAGGGCCAGGAAGGCAGATGGAATTAGAGAGGGAGAAGGGGTGGAGACTACGAGGATATGTAAGTCTCCTTTTCTCTTTATTTCTCTATTCTGCTCGTATTGACTGCGAGATGCACTAGCGCAATGATCCAGAGTGTGTAGAATGGACGAGGACTCAGAATTGAATCCTCAATGATTACTTGGAGAGTTCGTTGGAACTCTCCGATTTTCTTGGATCGCGATGAATCTAACTCGTCACGAGTTCCTTCCTTTCTTACAAGAAGAGGGAAGTTAGGATTAGATTTGTGGAGACTCTGGCGAGTCCTTCCAAGTAAGTTGATTAATTTGAGTCATATATAATTCAATGTCGTTATTTCATATAGTTGATATAATATATTCATAATTTACACATTTACGTGTGTGGAGGGCTCGGATTTAGCCCTCCGAATCAATTCGCAAATACCACAAGAGGATGAACAACAAGGGAGACGAGAGAGTGGCGATGACGTGGCGACCTCGTCAGAGTGCTTGTAAATCGGGAAACGTCGATATTTGATCGTCGTAGCCTCAAGTGGCTGATGCGAAGGAAGTTGAATGGTGTGGGCAGTATTCGTACTGCGCGACTTAAGAGTGAGCGGTTGTCACCCGTATAATTTGTTTTATTGATGACAAAACAGATTTGTCGTCTCCAGATGACCGCTACTTAGGGCGGTTTACAGCGGGCGCACCAAATACGTTCGACGCACGCAGAACCAGGAGTTTCCGCCCACCACAAAGGCTCAGGCGGAAGTATGGGCTCGTGGTGGTCTTGGCGTCGATGTAGGCATAAGGAGGGGCTGAGGTGGGAGCCTCGTCGTCCTCAATGTACTCGTGGATGATTGTGTACTCCGTCTCTTCGGCCTCGCGATTCCTGATTGCACAGAAGGTAATGACACGGAGGACCCACATCATTCTCAACAACATGCCACGACTACAGCAAAGGGCGAAAGCAACAGCTTGGCTGGTGCGTTTGGGCATATGCGGTGTGAGTACCACCACGGGTTGAGGCGAGTACCAGTTGGCACTCAAGTCGAACTTAGCATTAACGATATCCGAAGGATATCGTTGGGAACTTCGGGTCTCAAGACATGGGGAAGCTCCGAAGGTTTCAGCTGGACATTCAGCTGAAGGATTGGAGGAACCAGCTGTGGATCGGCTGGTATACGTGAACGCGGTAGGGGGACCGCAGGGGAATCGAGTGAGTACCAAACGGCACTTGTTTTCACGTTACTGACAGCCCACAGGTTGCGCTGTCGAATTGTTGCTCCATTTGGCTGATATGAAGCTTTTTGAGGGAATAGGGGGCCGAATTGCAGAGTTCTTCCTGATTCAGTTATGATGGGAGAAGGCTCGGTACATTCGGCCTTAGACTCAGGTGAGTACTCGTTGGCACTCGCCGGGTTATTGACGTATTGATGACATCCCAAGGACGTTGTCGGGATGTATGAAGCCAGTCGAGTTCAACACTCGACTGTGTGGATGGACGAACCAGCCGATGCGAATCAAGCAGGGTCTCGACTGGAAGGATGGAGAGGCCTGCGTAGGGTAGGCAGACGCAGACGAGTATAACGGCATGAGGGCCGTATTGGGTACATCCTGAGGTGAGCATGTGTCCATGCTCATATCCACGTTACTGACGGCGTGCAGTTCTCGCTGCCGTTGGATGCTCGTCTCGTCAAACACAGGGCCAGGAAGCCGCGTGATGGATTCAGAATGCTCAGAGGAGAGCTCGTTCGCTCTCCGGGTCTTGAGCTGTTGGCGAGTAGCATCGGGTCGTACCGGAGGGTATTCCGAGTCTTCAGGTTTAGGTGAGCGTATCATCACGCTCGCTTCTATTTCTTTATTGACGACTCGTGTATTCAGTCGTCTAGAATCCGATTCGGGGTCGGCAGCCTCGTCAGGTGGATCATTTGAAGCATGACGAACGGATTCGTCACAGGCGAGGGAGCGTCAGTTCATACGCTCCCGAATACAGGCTGCGGCTCTCGCGAGCTGCTCTCCTTCATTCCTCGAAGGAGCTATGGGTTGTTGGGACTGTCTTCGAGCAGTCCCGGTATAAGGTGAGCGCAGTAATTCACTCGCATCTTATTGATGACGCTTAGGATGCGTCGTCCGGGTACCACCTCACTGACAGGCGGTGAACACTCGTCCGAAGGTGAACGAGTGGATGTGGTTGGCGCAAGACGGATGGACGAGGGAACGGATGTGGAGAATGGCAGTGTGGCAGCTACTGTATCTTCAGGTACGTTTTCTTCACTTCTATTGATTTGAATCTTGACGACGGTATCGTAGATCCGCCGTTTCTTCTCCATTTCATCCGAAAAGGAAAAGGTTGTGACTCGTGCGCCGATGAGTCTTTGAATTTGAGTAGTGCGCTCAGCGAAACACTCGTGGGTTTTGGGAGAGTGAGGTGGCTCTCCCCTGGATTCAGCGAATAGTGTGGCTTCTCCCGTAACAGGAGAAGACGGGTTTTCACCAGACGGTGGTGAAAAAGATTCATTGGAGACCCGAGAGAGGGTCTCCATCAAACGGTGCATAGTATTAATATTTACTACGTGATTTGTACTTACGAAGCTCGATGCGCGTCGTTTCGAGACTACAGGGAAAGGTGTCGAAGCCCTGTCTTTGGAAGGACGAGTCGGAGGAGGGCGAGTTGAGGAGATAATGACGGGCGAGGGTCTTGACAGTGAGGAGGCTGTCTTAGACTGTGCAGGTAGGTGTTTAAGTGCATTCGTTCCTTTCGTAGGATTGACTTCAGCCTTTCCAGGTTGTTTCTCAACATCCTGACGTTTCGGAGTGGAAGTCGAGACGGCTCGGCCAGAAGACTTGATGCTGATACGAGAGTTTCCCTTCGGGAGCTCTCTGGTACTCAGAACGGTCTTCTTAGACTGTTCTCCAGCCTTAGCATGCATGCCAGAGCTGATTGAAGGTCAGAAGATGGGTAAGACCATCTCCGGGACAGGTTTGAGGGTTGTGAGCCAGTATTGGCTTGTGAGCAACATTCCGGGGACTCATCTTGAATCCCTGAGGTTTAGGAGGGTTGTCCGGCTTCGCAGAGCTCGGACTAGCTTTAGAATGGGTCAACTGAGCTCGTTCGGGCGTGTTTCGAGTCTCGGGAGCCGAGACTCTTTGAATGGCTATAGGCGTAGCTTGCGGGTGGCTTCCTTCTCTTTTTTTCTTTTTTTTTATAATAGGAATTTCAAATCGGTAGCAAGGTAATAGACAGATGAGACTGTACACGGTATGCATGGCGCCTTCGGGCGTATATGAGGGGAGTGATGCGTAACAAAAAGAAACGTAAACACTATGGTGAGAGACATACGGTAAATCACTCGATGGTGATTTTCAGCTTATAGAGTGAGGGAGGCCTATCATTCAATGTACGTCCCAAGGGACGCACCCGAAGGACCATATGGAGAAGGCACCCTGGACATGAGGCATAGAGTAGGCGATCCGGTCGCCGAAGTAGCAAGGATTACGTTTGTTCTTGCAAACACGTTGAGAGTGGTGATTAGGAAATGCTTGGTGAAGACAGGTCAAGCCTGTCGTTATGGTGCCAGGTGGAAGCTCGTCGGCTTCAAGTGAGAGAGGAGGGAGGAAGGGTTTGCAGAGTTGGTGCCGGGGCACCGGTATGACAACGGTTGGCAACGCTCGAAGCGTTCCAGGTATTTCGAGTGGAAGCGTAATCGCTTCAGGTAGAGGTGCCAGAAGCAGTGATGGGGGTTCCTGACATTCGAAAATGACAGGCGGTGGAAGGTAAGAGAGTTTGAGGGCTGGTGGAGCCCGTGGTGGTCCTGGCAGTAGAGGGGTCCATGGGATCCTGTAGGCTTCAAAAGGGTCAAAGAAGGTGTTGACGGTTGGGGCTGGTGGCAGAACTCCAAAGAGTTCAAACAACAAGTCTTTGAGACTTGTGGGGAGAGGGAGCGACGGGGCGACGGGGAAGTTGGTGTGACGGTTGGCGTCACAACGTATGTTTTTGGCTACATTTGTATACCGCATCGCATGCCTAAGACACATATAAACTTATCGATGGCGGCACGAGTGCCGCAGGTCCCGCTACGTGAAAGAACAATCATATTTGTATCATAATCTTTTAAACTTCGTTTATACCCAATAATGCACCAAAATGGCTCCTACTGCCACTAATATTAATGGGACTCTCAACGCACACCGGCGAAGCGTCGGAGATTGAAATTAAAACACCGAACATGAAGTTGATAGTAGTGGTGGATGGTGGACGTTCGGCGGTGGACGGTGGACCGGTGGATGTTCGGCGGTGGTGGACAGTGGACAGTTGATGCGCTGATGTTCGGCGGTGGGCGGTGGACTGGGCGGTGGACGGTGGACGCCGGACCCGGACAGCGTGATCGCAAGTGGTCAGCAGTGGGCGATAAGCCGGTTGGAATCTCATACTAATAGTCACTGATAACAACCCTCAATGTTCCCTGGTGGAACAATCACTAAAAATGACGGGCAGTGCTTTGAAGTCGGTTTCACGGACATGATATTACACGCTGCTCATTTAATTGGGAGCTGCAGGGTCAAAGATGATTCCACGGAAACTTTTTTATTCCAATAACCTCAATGCATTCTACGTAAACAAATTTATAGATTATCATGTACACGAAATCACATTCTAGTAACCTTAGATCAATGGTAACAACCTTGCTCAATGTGGTATAGAACGGAATTCAGCATTAGCCATTGCCTGGATAACTTGTGAGCTCAAGACTTGAAAAAGGAACGCATATAGTAGTATTCATACAGGTTTGGCAGGCGAGATCCGGGGGGTAGCGCTAAGCGGTTGGCGTGGGTGGTGGGTATCGGTGGAAAACTTCGAGTTAGAGGAACTCCGAACGGGCCCTGATAAGATTTTCAAAGTGATGGAAGAGATTCTACTCACTGCCACAATCGAAGTACTCCGAGTGGTCGTTGCCAGAGCCCAAGCAGCCGGAGCGGTCATTGCTAGACTCTGCCAAAGGTCAGAGACGAGCTGTGATACTAGAGTGTGGGAACTTGCAACCCACGCCGCGCACCGGTGAATGAGTGGCAGCGGATATTGAGGTGGCAGGTGAGTTGGTGGTTCAGGTAGAGGCTGTACTAGATGTGTTCGGCGAGCAGTTAGAAGAGCAAGGACGCGACGCGCGACATTACACCCACGTGACCACCGCTCACCGGTGTCATTCACCGGTGCGCGGCGTGGGTTGTAAGTTCATATTAATGCCCCTCGTCCGCGCGGCCCTTCGGGCCTTACGCTCCCTCGGAGCTTCAAGGTTGGGATAAGGCACCCCACTTATTAGGCCTTATTTTAAATAAGGCATTTTAAGCCAAATGATTATTTTCCTGATGCTTGAAGTCAAAAATGTACTAACCAAACAAAAATATGAACCACATACCATAGATAAGCATTTGAGAGAGGCGGCAAATAGGGGCCTAGGGCAGATATTGAGATTGGATACTAAATGGCTGGAGCCTTAGGGCCCAGGAGACAAAAACACTGTTCTTCTTTCATGAATTTCGCATGCAGCGTGTTGATCTTAGCAGTAACTTTGTTGAAAGCAATCAGGTGTTCATCACAAGACATTTTCTACACTGTGATCACAACCGCGCGGGATGCTTTTCGTGGAACGATGAATGGAGCGATCCGATCACAACCGCGTGAGTTGCGAGCGACGTAAATTATAAATGGATGTGGATCGAAACAATGAAAGCGCTGCGCTGCGATCACAACCGCACGAGTTGCCTAATGCCTTTCATCACAGGAGCATTTGATACAAGACCGTTGTGATCACAACCTCACACTGACTTCATGAGCAGCTCATACATTTTCAGAGCGACAAAGCTGTGGATTTGAACATTTTTTACTTTTAGTCTCGTTGATTTGCCGGATGTTTCAGGAGACTTCTGCCGGATGTCGAAAGCGCTGAGGAAGTTTCTTTCCGATCATACCGTGTAGTCGGGATTTTGTCACTCATTTGTGACCGTCACAAATGTCAGGTGACTGCTGCCGCACTCACTGGGCCTCAGTCGTTCGTCGGACTGAACCCACTACTTACGTAGCGGGAATCGGTTGAGTAGTGACTGCTCTAAATTAGGTAGTACCATATTCTTGATGGATTTAGTTGCAGTGTAGGCTAGAGGTTGGTTATCCTCTTCAGCGATGACGGGTGGTGGAAAAGGCTCTTCGACCTCTTCTTCGAGGGGGACGGTTGTGAGCGATGGAGGGACGTCGGGGAATTCGACATGCTCGCATTTGTTGACAGTGTGTGCTTGGTAATCGGCCGAGCAATGGATCGTAGGGGTGCAACGGGCGTATAGATCCGCCATTGAAATTTCGATAGTGGTGGACCTGGAATTATGACAGGCCCGAGAGAAAGCTGGTTTTTCGGTTATGGTGACATGAAGGACACATCGGGGATGTCTGGGACGCTTCCCACTGTGGTCCGCGAGAAGGACCCGTCATCACTTGCTACTCCTGCGCGTCTCCCAGAACTTTCTCCTCTATGCATACCGGCCGTTCCAACCGCTTTGTCTTTGCTTGCAGACACGCCAAGTACCACTGCAGTCGCGAGTCCAAAGAGCGACTCGTCTCGCATTAGCAAGGAACCCTCTTCTGGATCTCAAGAGGACGGAGAGTTGGAGGACTCGAAGTCCTCCGACGTCGAGATCTTTTTGTCTTCGCTTGGTCTTGAAAACGCTGTGCCCAGTGCGCATACATCGACAGGTTTGTTTATATTCAACGCTATATTGACAATTCCTTGACCCTTATGAACAGCGCCCGACTCTGAACACGTTCCTGAGGACGTTCATGTCTCCCCTACCATTACACAACAGCAAAAGACGGCTAATGTATCGGATGACATCCTTTTGCCTCAATTGCCGCCAGCTCCTTTGCAGAAAACCATCCCTCTCCAGGACGTCACGTCTGACAGCGAAGCGCCAGGTCCCCCTACTAAGCCAACTCCTTCGCAGCCTGTCGTAGTCCCCAAGGAGACGACCCAACATTCTCATATAGCAGAGGAAAGCGTTGCCGAGCGGTTAGCGCCTTCCAACTCCCGAGATATTTATCTCAACAACTGTATCAATATCGATAGCTCCCATAAGACACCTAACGTTTATATCAATGGCCTACCTCCTCATTTTCCTGAAGAGCAACTATATGCGCTCGCTGCGCCTTTTGGGGCCATTCGCAGTGTCCGGACATTTACTCGACACGTCAAGGAGAGCGAGAGCGGCTGTCTTTACGTTTCGAGGTTCCGTTTTTAAACGCGGATTTTAGATTTGAAACTGTCGAGGCCGCAGAAAAATGCATAATGTCTTTGCGCAGATAAAGACTGTTAGGCAAGACATTCAAGCAGCACACGATATATACTGGCAACGTTTTCCAGCCCTAAGTGACATCCATCTCCTAACGCCAGGCATGCTAACAAGGTCCGGGATTTACACCGGGAAAACGCGAGACAGTGCGGACAGCATTTTCCAGTGAAGAACATCCCGGCCAGACGCGAGACATACGCACGCCGCGAATGATTCCTTCTACTTCTATGCGACGGGCACATTCTACGACAGCTATGAGCTGCGATGAAGGACCGACCAGAAAACGATAGACACGACGATAAAATTGACCTTCCCCGTTGACTATGTTCGGGCCTCAGCAGTGGCGACCCGAGTGCGCCGCTTTCATGAGAACGACTTCCCACCTCTCAAGATTGAGACCGGGAAGCAGATCGTTCCTAGGGACACTCTCCCTCGCTCGCCAATGTCCACTCATCTTGTTGACTCTCATCTCATAAGTGCCGACTCTCATCTCACAAGACCGACGACCCTACTCGGTGCACCTCATGCAGCTAAAACACTCGTCTCTCTGCCGACTATTTCTGCACGCTTGAACAAGACGAGTCGCATGACCAACACAAGCTCGCCGTGACTCACGCTGTTAACTCACTCGCTCGCCCTCCTGCCGACCAGAATAGCTCGTAATCGACGCTTCGCCCAAAGACTCGGAGATGCCGTTTCGTCTAGCTCTTTCAAAGGTCGCTTAACGCGTTCCTTGTTTCAGATTCTTTACTCCAGCACTGCATCTCGCAGCTGTCTTTTAACAAGACGGCTGGATCCGAGACTCGTTGCATGACGTGGCGGGACACCACACATTTGCGCTCACCGTTCGAAGTGCTCCTGGTGGCTGGTCCCCCCAGCAGCCGTGTACATGTTGGGCCGGCCACCATTCAGAATCGACATGACATAAATCGCGACGAGGCCCGAGACGAGACCTTCTCCAGCTCGATGCTCTTCTCCTCTACTAACGGTGAGACCCGACATACGGGTGTCATTCCTCTATCCGGAACTCATGATGACCGTCTTCCTCTAGGTGAAAAGCCCGACTTGTGCATTTGCCCCTGCCTTCCGGTGATGAGTGTCGCACGGTTTTCGGCGACGACGAGTAATGTCTGCGACAAATAAACTCTCTTTATCTCAAGAGTCAAGACCGACACCGGGGTTCGGATCGCAGTGCCTGCTACATTGCCCCCGCCTTCCCTTGAGCTCGTAGCGCATGCAGTGGTTCGACCTTGAGTGTATCACCTGACTCCCGGAGTGTCTTGCTGGAATTTCAGAGTCCGTGGCGTTGGAATATGATCTAGTCGATCTTGTTAGCAGTTGAAAGCATTGTATGTTATTTTCAACATTCCTGATACGATCTCCACACAGTTGCTGAGCATACATATATTATTGCATTTCTTAACATATATCATGGACATATTGTAAGGCAGTGCACGTGAATGTGGCCTCGGACCATGCCACGCGATGCGGTGGCCCACTTCTCAAGTCAAGTTTTCCGAGGCCTGAAAGGACTCGGTCTCTTGCTGGTGCGGCTAGGTCCGGGACTTGGACCGGGAAAACGCGAGACACGCACAGCCGAAAACGTCCTGGCCATACACGAGAAGACATGAACAAGGCCCGACTGAATCCCTAGCACGACACCACTCGAGTGTTTCCCTCGTGTCTCGATTCTTCAACGAGGACCTCAAGAGTTGTTTTGAGCGACAACATGAAAGCCAGGTCGGGAAAACGGCTTATGGATACTTGGTAAGCACCTAAGCGTTTCTGCTCGATCCCGCTTACTACTCAGTTGCGGGTGGTCATTTCCCTCCTCCAGAAATCACTGCACAGCCCGCCCAAATCCTCTTGTTCTCGGCGATAACATACTCCAGAAGTAATGCCTACCTGCTCGCTTCCCGTGTCTCGCTCACTTCTAGCCTAGCGCCGAATATGCCTCGCACACTCTCCAGAGCTTTGTCTGCTCGCCCTTACCCCGTTGGCGATGATTTGAATAGTAGGTAATATTTGCTTCAAGTTGGTGACCTCATCCTCATATCTCTCTCTCAGTTCTCGACAATCTCTCTTCCTCAATTTTAAATCACACATTTCGGAGGCAGCAATGCACGATTCCTTAGCCCGCTACCACCCCCTTTGTGTCATCCCCAGACCCTCGAAAAGGTTCTGAAAGTAATTTCAGACTGGATCAACGACTTGTATCCGAAACAACGCACCATATGGTTATATGGCCGGCTGTATGAGGTAGAGCCGTACGGTTGTTGGCTGGATGTGGAACGAGTTGCAAGACACTAGACTCAGGATTCTGACCACAGACACGTCCACCGTGCCAACCGCAGCACATCACCGCATTCGACCGACTCGTCACAGAAATTCGCAGTTGGTCACCTGAGGACGGCTCAGTGTACATCTACCCATCCTCTCCTCGCAAGTCTGCTATTGCTCAAACCATTGCCGAACGTTACAAGGATAGCCGTTTGGCGACTTCATTTTTCCCCTAATGAACACCCCAGATCGCAGCATGGCAGATCGTTTGTTTTTTACTCTAGCATGGCAATTGGCCACATCCATTTCGAAACATTCCCGTATATTGAATCTCTACCGAAGACAAAGCGTTTAATCCATACCAAATCACATCCAATTCGATCACCTAAATTTGAAGGTTTTCGACAAGCTGCTCTTTGGGAAGGCAGTCATCGTCATCGATGAACTTGATGATGGTCGATGCGTATACGAATTGACCTGATGATAACAGGTGCTGAATATCCGCGTCAGACGGGAATGACGAGATTTTACATTTCGAAAAAATACGGAAAAACTGGCCCTCCAAGTAGCTCATTCGGTGCAAACTTCTCATCCAATACAACTGCGCGCGCGAGCCTTCAATTTCATGTTTTCCATATCCAATATTTCCTCAATATGAGCCTCCGGTCTACTGCAAATAAGAAAACGTAGAGGGATGCTAGTACGCCCCAACGCATCCGCGATGAGCGTCAGAACAAGATTTTGTTCTTGTTCGCTCGCGCATTCGTCTACGCCATCAATTATAATGAGCGACTTCTCTGGTCGTAGGCCAGGCTTGTCCCGATGAAGGTCGATACCATTTTACAACTCCGTCTAGCCACATCTTCCTCACCATATGCTCAATCGGACCAACTCTACATGCAGATGCTTTCTCAACGGCTAGATGTGAGGTCGCTGTATTCGCCCGTGGTGAATCGCGCCTTACATTTGTTGATGTCTGCGAATCAATTGCGGCTCAAATTACGCAGGATGCATTCGCTTCGATTCGAGCATTCGTTGCATGACTTCTTTCGGGACAAGAAGCGTGCAGGCAAATATCATAGTATCCGTGCGAGTGGCTCCAGTGCAGTTTCAATGGAAGAACAGGGGTTTGTAATATTGCTGACACTGGTGTTTTCGTGTCTATGGATCCCCTTAATACATCATACCACTGCTCATAATACCGCTTCTATGCTACGGTTTGCACAAGTGGACTGGTCCATGAATATTTTTAGGGATATTTGTTTTGCCCCTAGGTCTTATGATTGGTATTCAGGAGATATTCTAATTCATGCGCTTTATATGCTCACGAAGCGCTGCCTGCATTAGCAGCAACCTCGCTTGAAATCCACTGAGGCCTGAAAGGAATCCCTGGCATGGATTTCCCGACGAACGTCCACGGTGAAACGCGACGCAGGCACGGAAAATTCCCGAGTGATGTCGAAATAAAGATACGCTACGCACGGCAAAGACTCAATATATGAAGCCATCCGGCCTCGGACCATGCCACGCGAAGCGGTGGCCCACATCCCACAAGTTATTCATATTATCTGAAATCAAAAGGAGGGCCCGAGCGCAAACAGACAGTAGCAGGGCTGCCTGATACTATGAGGAATATCTTTGCCTGCAAATCCCGTTCAGCCTGACGGATTACTGTCAGATGCCCTTTCGGATTAAGCCATTGTCAACCTGAGAAAGGCTGACTCGGCTGACGTGGCCTGATTTGACCTGCTCAGGCGTCGGAGGTTTTGTATATGTCGTCCAGCACGTAGCGGGACCTGTGGCACACGTGCCACTTTTGTTGGAAAAGATAATGAACGCACCAACGTTACACGTCACACGTCAACCCCAGTCAAAAACGATTCTGTGAGAAACAGGTCAAAACCGCGTGATTCCGTATTTAGCGGGATGGGACGGCTTCTACGCCGTCACAATGTCCGATCTCGTCAAAATTTCCGCTCAAGTCATCCCGAAACCGTTTGTCTTTGAAAACATGCATTCGCCACTGAGAAACATGCAACTGTCCTATTTTCCGCTCCCCCCCGCTTGTTCCTGCTCATTCCCGCTCCTCCCCGCTCCTCCTGCTCATTCCCGCTCCTCCCCGCTTGTTTCCGCTCCTCCTGCTCATTCCCGCTCCTCCCCGCTTGTTTCTGCTCACTATCCTCACTCACATCCATCCCTGCCTCCGTCAGCTTTCGTATTTCCTTCCAGTTTCTTTGCCATTTATGTAGATAACATTAGGATATGACTTGATTAATGAATGGAAGCTTACCTTCTTGCGCTATATAAAGGAAGGGAGTTGTGACGACTTGAAGGCCTTACTATACCTCGAGACTACGATCATTATAATGTAGTTATCAATCAAATTCAGGTCGCTTGTTATCTGACGTACCTGTTTCTGCGCGTCTGTAAGTGCCACCCAAGCCTCATTAAACTGGTCATGCGTTCCTTTGTTGTTGTGCATCTTCTGGAAGTCGATGTTGAAAAGATTCCTATTCATATTCGTCAGCCGAGTCTTGCGGTTATGTAAATATGACTTACTCGGCTACTTCAATTCGTGATGTGTTTGATTCCTCTCCGAGTCTCGTTACTAGTTGTCTTTTGCAAGTTTCAATTTGTTTTGGCGGTGTTGGTATTGCTATTAGTGATGGGAGCCTTAGCTGTATTCTGTTGTGGTTCAATTGCGTTCTTGAACGATTAGAAAAAGGTTTTGAGCGTCATCAAATGATAACGAGTGTCGGCTTGCAGTGGGAGCGGTGGACGTGGGATTCTCAGAGAATATTAATCTAAGTGAGAAGTTAAAAGTGCCGTATGACTCGTTTTGATGTGAACGACACTTGCCGTTGTCTGGATAGTATTGTTAGCAAGCGGTCGAGTCTTGTCGAGTGGTGTGGTCTTCTTCGGCAGCTGTTGTCTACAAAATTACCAGTTCTCAGAAAACTCAAGGCGGCGACAACGGTCGTGAGAGGGCAGTGGTACTTACCTCTGTTGTTTGACCGGGTGTTTCTCTGCTTCTCGCCGGGAAGCAGAACTAGCCTCAGCTTCGTCTTCGTCCACCGGTCTGGGCAAGTTATTGACATCTTTTTCATGTAAGGCCAACTTGGAGTCCGGGCAGCTGTTTAATGCACTGTGAAGAATGCATTATCACGTAAATCTAGGAGGGTGAAATGAACACTCACACGAGTGGGTTTATGAGCTTAATTACATGTGCTCAATCAAGAAGGCGAAACTTCCAAGGCTTGCTTTCGCTCTGCTCGCTTCTCCTTCGTCTTTCAGGTTCCTGTGGTAGTTTTAGTAAAAGCTGTTGATGAATGAGTTAGCCCAACAGTGTCAAGCTGGACGTGCATATAGGGAGGTTGACCCTAACCCTGACTCCGCCCCCGACGACATTGGGCCGGGACACAGTATGCCGAGAGGCATAACTTGTGTTTGATCCTTGGCATATCCATGCTGCTGCCCATTAAATTAGGATATTGGGGGTGTTCCATGTGGGTAGCAAAGCGATTGTGAATGAAAGCAGAGAGAAAAATAAAGATACCACGTGATGCACGTTGACGCGCTTTAAGTTTTTGACGCACCCCAACGCCGAGCACATAAATTGGTAAGATATTAATTAAATAGTAATTCTACAAGCCGTTATACTCTCATACAACAATGAAGCCACTTTAGCTACAAATCCTCCTGTTTACTGAGTCAATGATCTCACATTGTTGACTTATGTCGGAGAAGGGAAAAACATACCGTCACAAATCTCTAAAGCTTCAAAGCGGGTTTTTATCCAAACCCCAATGTCCTCACATACACGCTTCCTGTACACCACTGCAACTGAAGCGCTGGACAGAAACGAAGCCAGATGAGTTCGGTAAAGATGAGATATTCAAGACTGCTTACTCAACGCCATATTAGAGTCTTCATCCTGATAGCATAGTACGACTGTCGATCTTTCTCTTTCCATCTTCAGACAAGGGACGTGTAGCGATGCCAGCTTCGTGTCATTTCCGCATACTTCTATCTGACTCCATCCCTGGTACTCTCCCAGTCGCAGACCACTGCCAACAGCATTATCGCCGCCCCTGTTGCCTTGGCCGTGGCCATTGCCATCATAGACATAGCTTCATAGCCTAAATCATCTTGGTCTGGGGCGAGGTCAACGCCAACATAATTACCTAGCTTGTCCGTCATAAATGCAACCACGCTGGAGTTCCAAGTACTTGTAGCGAAAACAGCCAGGAGGAAAGGAACTGTGTGGCTTCTATAAGTTTGGAGTTCACGTCCGTCTGAGGATCATTATCAACTTCGCCCCAAATGCGCCATCACCACCTGCACCATGGAAATGAGATGGGGATGGTGTGGTGTTCGTATTGGTGAAGGCGCCCAAGAAGAAAGCCGCGATGGACTCAAGAGGTGGAGGTGCCTCAGGTGTTGGCACACGAGATGGAAGCAGCAAAGGACCGGGCGCACTCCGAAGAGATGGAAGCGACGGAGGACTAGGTGCATTCGGAGATGGAAGTGACGAGGGACTATGTAGGTGTTCGAGACGACTTGGATTGGCCAAATGAGATTGTTGTCGAACATGTAGAGCAGGGACGAATGCTTCTGCTATCCACTGGCAGATCATCACTGTCTGGATCATGGGGATGAGGAAGAGAGTTGTGATGGGCTCGGTGGTGGTGGAGAACGTACCTTAGGCGTTGGCGCGCGAGAAGGGAGCGACGGAGGACTAGATGATCGAGGAGACTCATATTGGCCAGGTATCGTTCCTTCATGGTGTTGTATCAGATCAAGCCACTCTGGAACATGTGTAGAGTGTGGATGGACGCTCCTGCTCTATACCTCGGTCAAGACAAGATCGTACTAAACACCGTGACATACCATACTAGTAGGCGCACGAGGAAGGTTGCAGCAAGCCGTACTTAGCTCTGAAACTGCCAAGCGCTTCATTCTGCTCAGCAAATAGGAAATGTTTATGGCGTAATTGCGTCCTCGGTTGCACCCATTGATTACCTTTACAAAACTTCTTGCATGTACACCAGCTTGTCTTGGAGGGATCGTTTGGCTGTGGAGGCAGCGGTTGGAACGTTGGGTTCATGTATGGACTTAGAAGATTTCGCATCAGGTGTGTAACGTGTAAAATCTATTGCATGATGTGTGAGTACAAAGTGTGTAAAACCGTCAAACTACGGAGTCCCGCGGGTTGGCGCGGCTGCCATGCTGTTTTGCGCTGTTTTGCACGGATTTGTGCGGGCTACCCGTGGACCATTTTTGACTGGGCGTCAACGTTCAACCCTGAAGGCATACCCATTATTCATGTACCAATGCTCTTTTTTTTATCCAATCATAGACGTTATCAGAGCTATGGACATTGCATTCAAGTATAGGCACTACTTCCGCAAACACATACCTTGGAGATGGTAAGCTGACCCGATCGTTTACATAATAGACTGGGACCGACGTTCTTGCTTTTCTCGGCATTCCGTTCCTAGAGCATTATGCTGATGATATGAAGCCATAATGAACTGGATCTTCCAGGAATATCCCAACTTCTCATGTACGAAAAGATCAGAATGCGTACGCGACAATCCGTTCTCGTGAGTTATTGAGTCCGTTAGGCAACTCCAATGTCCATTCTCTTCGGGGGTATCATGACGGTAAGTTGTGTTCCGTTCCACGTTCGTCCAAGTAATCAATAAAAACATTACTCAGATATTCTCAACCACGATCACCATGCAGGCATTTAATGTTAATGCCCAGTTGGTTCATCACCCAAGTGACAAACGATTGCTCTTCGATCGCATCAAGTAGACAGTTGTCCACCTGGTCCAGTCGTCCGTAAACGACACATAATACGAGCGTCCGCCAAGAGTTTTCACTTGAACTAGTCCCCAGAGGTCAAAGCGGGTCTCGTCAGTAAACGATGTCTTCCGCTCGCCATCCCTGAGCTTCGGAACAGATTGCCCTTTAGTCTTCGTAAGAATACATCGTCATTAATGTCGACGATATTGACACCATTGATTAGACCACGCTTCAACGGCGTAGTACTGAGCGCGTCAATCCTATATGGGCAAGTCAGCCATGCAAATCTCGCAACGTCAAAGGTTTCATAACGGCTATAGCAAGACTTTATGCAGAGGAATGCCGCTATTCGACTCGTATGAAAGGGTTTAGAACTCTCTGACTCAATCTCGGAGGCGCCAACCAAATCAAACTCATCGGCTGCAGCGATTCCGACTGGGCCAACTGCCCGGACTTTCGAAGGAGTGTCGGAGGCTATGCCTTCTCCCTGGGGTCTGGTATCATCTCCTGGAGTGCGCGCAAGCAAAGGAACGTCGCGACCTCATCATGCGAAGCCGAGTACATTGCAGCATTCGAAACAGCCAGAGAAGCCGTGTGGATTTGCCAACCCACGACCATCTCAGAAAACCCCCTTCTTCACGGCCAAGTCAAACACATGGACATCAAGCACCAGAACGTGTGGAAAACCGCGAAGTGGTACCCAAGTTGAAAGGAGTGAAACACATCACTACGTCACTGCGCGCTTAGCTGCACCATTATGCGCATCAGCAGCGGCCAGCCTCTTTAGTGTAGCTACCTCAGTCCGTTATACGAGACTGAGGTGCGTATTCGTCTATCATTCCTATTTTACTTATATTCATCCGCAGAATATCATTAGGTATTTTACCTCTAATAAAGTCCTTTACACGAGACTGATAATACATCAGCAAAAACTCAGCCCGATTGTAGCCACGCGGTTGGATTGATCTGACTCGAGCGGAAGGATGCATGGGACAAGTTTGAGGACTTTGGGAGAGGGTATGTTCTTTTCGTCTCTCTCTTTCGTTTTCTCGCTAACCAGTTCTCGTAGCTATATCTAACGATTTACGGGACTCAGAAGAGAGTCCTATAGGATTTTCTTGTCAGTTCAAACAACAGGCAAGACAAGGACGATAGGTGAACTTTGGTCGCTCGTCGTCCAGTGGACCTAGACAGTAGACTGTATACCAGTCTAGACTACGTGTCAGCCTCTCACTCAGTAGTCGTTTCGAACCAGCAAGGGGTCGAGGGTGCGGGTGAAAAGGAGACTATGGCTTCGTATGTCTCTAAGTTCTCCTTTCATTCTCCTTACTTCTTAATACTTATTGACTGTGGGACAGGACACCACTAGCACGGTTTTCTCGAGTCCACAATGAGGTCTAGCTGGTGGATCAGAAGACTCGATGGTAAGTCTTCCGTATGTTTTCAAAGAGTTAACTTAGTAACTCTCTGATGATTAGTACCTCAAAGCGAATCGATATCGACTCGCCCGAGTCCCATCCCCTCCCACAAGAAGAGGGAGTTTAGAATCAGGTGCGTGGATACTCTAGCGAGTCTCCTTTGAATTATGTTGATTAGGTAAGTTGTGAGTCCACAAGTCGAATCTAGTCGTTTCGCTGATAATATCTTCATAATTTTACAAGTTTGGATGCTCTGGATCACTGCGAAATCAGCGACGAGCGAGACGAGCGAGTGGTGATTGGGCGAAGGTTTCGCGGGACGCTCATGGGTCGACAAGTGATCTGATTCAGCCGTCGCTTCGGCGTCAGGCATTTTTCGAGCATTGAAGTATTCAAATAATTCATTTGGGCAGTATCAGTACCGCCTGGTATAAAAGTGAGTGAACTGCACTCATACTGTTTATTTTATTGACGACAAGATAGTTTTGTCATGTCGTCTAGCCATGTGGTTCAGCAGTTTGAATTGAGCCCGCCAAGAGGTCTCGTTGCTATCCCAACGATGAGGGATGTTGACCGGACGGCCAACAGGTTTGAGAATAGGTGCCAGCCTCGTGAGTACCACCATGGGTTTAGGTGGGCACATAATGGCACTCGGGTTGAGCAGGATACTGACAACATCCTCAGCTCGACTGCGTAAAGGACTGGACCAGCTGATGCGAGACGCTCTTCAACTGGAGGGTTGGAACGACCTGCGTGGGATGGGCAGGTGCCAGGTGCAGACGGATAGAGCGGCGTGAGGCCTGCATCGACTCGCCGTTGTTTCCTTGGGCCGTTCTAGAGCCTGAAGGGCTTCTTCAATATGGTATGTTGCATCAAAATGGACACATATAAGAATGAAGGGCTCGTCTCAGAGGAGCAGCTTCGGGTCGCGCAGGAGAGCCTGAGGGTTCAGAGCTGGAGTCGGAGTCGGATTCAGGTGAGCATACCGTTACGCTCGTTTCCGTTTTTTATAGCAGCTTCGGGTCGTGCAGGAGAGCCTGAGGGTTCAGAGCTGGAGTCGGAGTCGGATTCAGGTGAGCGTACCGTTACGCTCGTTTCCATTTTTTTATTGACGACTTGTATAGTCATTAGTATGTCGACTAGAATCCAATTCAAACTCGCTTATCCTGTCAGGCGGAACCTTCGGAGTTTCCCCCGAGATCATCATCTGGCGGCTGTGGTCAATTGGTTCGAGGGCCGATAAAACAGGATATCCTCTCACCAGCGTCCCACTTTGAACAAATGGAAAAAGGGCCATCCGAGTTAATCTCATCGCGTATGCGAGGGAACAAGGAGATACGGAAACAGTGGAAAATCTAGGATGGAGGGGCGCAGAGAGCGTGCCCCGTCTCGATGTTACTGACAGCATGAAGGCTACCGTCGACTGAGATGCCTGAGGGGCCTTTTCAACCACTGCTCCTTATTGTTCACGGCTTCACCGCGCCGTCCCGAGCCACTTTCCCGGACTTCGACATTGGGAATGTTGCACGCACCGGTTCGGGAGGTCAAAGGTGGGCTGGTGCATGCTTGCTCTAACGAATTTGTTTTCACGTTTAGTTTTCAGGACCCCACATCAACCCCTCTTCACCTTCTCCAGCCACTGGCTCTCCACCGTCATGGCTGGCGAAATCTATGCGTCACGCGACGCGAGGGAGGATGGTTGGTTTCCACTAGTGGCAAAACACCTAAGTAGCCCCTGGTGTGACCCGAAGTAGACGATCGCAGTAGATTGAGTGATATGACTGG
This sequence comes from Amanita rubescens, assembly GCA_015039365.1. Lineage (NCBI taxonomy): Eukaryota > Fungi > Basidiomycota > Agaricomycetes > Agaricales > Amanitaceae > Amanita > Amanita rubescens. Next base: position 37,516 of record WION01000072.1, read on the forward strand.
ATCATCCCCATGCATGAGCTTTCTTATCTTGTTCCACTGTATTGATATATTGTACTATACATATAAATTTATAGAATCACTGGTTTTACTCCGCCAAGATGGACCATATAGCATGATCACGCAAGATAACGCAGGATAATGCATGTAATGATTGATGATCGATCATGCATGATCACGCATGATAAGCTCGTGATCACACATTTCTGAATTTTCATAAATCTTCCGTGATCACGCATGATCATGCACGAGAATAAAATATATAAAATGTCCACCCCGAGTGAACCATTCATTATCCACGCGTGAACCACGCGTTAATCACGCATCATCACTCAAGTGACAAAAACAAATTCGAATCAACGGCATCGCATCAATTCGCTTCGTTCATCAGGTCGCTGTATTCAATGTCACTAATGTACAACCATGTCAACAAGTTCCACTACACGATGTCTGTCGGAGTCACCATGCTGGAAAACTCACCAATGGCAAAACTGCATCGCCCGCTGAAATAGCATACTTGCAATACACTTTCCCCGAAACCCTGCATTCCGTAAGACACGCTGAATGGTCTTCTCACTCTCGTCTATCCGTCGGCATCAGAACTTTCGAGTTTGAACTTTGATGACATGGAAATTGTAAACGGTCTCAGGCTGATATATTGGACTTTGAGCGCGACCGATGTGCGAGAGATATAAGGGAGTATGCGATGATTTCCTGAAGTGAGTAGTATATCCATCGTCCGGGGTTCATCTGTGCTAACTGATCATCAACAAATAGCACTATATCAAGCATGCAATCTGAAATGGAGCAGATACTTGGGACCCCCACTAAGCGCTCACCGAAAGCGAAGGCATTCCAAACCGCTCTATCTTCTTACCAGTTCAGAGTTAGTTGCCTGCGCAGAGATCTCCAGGACCAACGTGGAAAATTGATTGTAAATGATTAACGAAGCGATGCGACAGGCGTTGACACTTTCTTCACCGGTACCGTCGTCGACGGGTTTACTCTCAAACTCTCTGGGAGTCGCGATTTTAGGAGGAACGTTCACACACATTCAAGGTAACTTGAACCAATATGTGCGCTAGACTTATCCTGTTCTGTATGATGCTAACGGCATCATTCATAGATCCGGCCTCAAGGGTTCCTCCTCTCCCTTCACCGCTGCTACAGACGGTACCAGGCGACATGCTCCGCACCTACACCGAGCATAGATCCTCAACCCAAGCTCCGCCTGGCGTCAGACCGCAGCTGGACCCTCCCGCAACGCCCAAACTGGAAAAAAATGACCCCCTCGACCTTTCTTGCGCGTTGCCGTTCCCAGCCGTACGATTGTTAGGATTCGTAGTGACACCGACCCAAGCTCCCAGAAGTGGAACGGTCGTTATCCACTGCGATTGTGATGGAGCAGGAGCAGGAGAAGGAAAGGGAGGTATAAACACACCCTGTTCCTCCCCACCTGCCGGGCCAACAACCCTAACCCTCGCTTCCTCCCAATCTTCATCGCTCTCCATTTCTACGCCTCCCGTGCCTGTACTCGGACTGGGAGTAGTAAGCCCGTCATCGTCATCATCCCTGTCCTCGTCGGATTCGTAATATGATTGGCGGCGGTGAACGCCCAGATCTGGGCCTTCCCGACCATAAGGCCCGTATCGCGCGCGTTGGTCCGCGGAGAAACGGGGTGGGACAAACCCAGTTGAGGGTGGGATGACGGCTGGGGTTGTGTCAGATTGGGGCGATGGAGGTGGTTGTTAGCTGAGGTTGCAGTTGTGGTGAATGCTGCTGCTGCTACGGATGAGGTACCGATGACTGCTGCAGAGGTGATTGCTGCCGAGATTGGACTTGAGGTTGAAAAGATGGAGGTGGCGCTAGGTGGGGCGACAACGGTGGTTGTTGCTGGTAAGAAATCCGTGGAGAAACAACCTGCGCTCAGCAGGAATGCGTTCGTAGCCAGGTTCGCCATGGCTCGCTGGGAAAAAGGGAAAGAATAGTAGTGCTCCGACTACAACTCCACATTTGAGGTCGGCTTCTTCCGACTCTTCCTCGTTGACGGGGATGGCGGGAACGGGAGTGGGAAGCGTGGGGTTGAATTACCCCCACTTGAGAGTTCTTAACGATAAGGTTTGTCTGAGTACACTCGCTCGTTATATATGGAAATGACATTCACCTCATGTAGTAACAGCACCGCTGTGCGCGCTCACATCCAAGTTACTACCACAATGCCCCCCATCAGAAGTGACAAAGTCAAGGCCGTTCGAATTTCTTCCGATCGTGGCACACCTTCGGCCAGACCAGCAGACGATTGGATTTGGAGCGCTTTGGATACTGCGAGAAACGCGGCGATGATCAACGACCTCGCACGCGTGAACAACGCATTGACGATGCGTGGGTAATGCATGGATGACAGATGGATGAAAAAAAAGATTTTTGGTGTTCATGCATGGTTCATGCATGAATCTTTTGTTTGATTTTTCAACCCAATTATCACGCATGAATGAGAAAATAGAGGTTTTGAGTGATCATGCATCAACCATGCATGATCACGAGTGGTCAATGCATGATCACGGAGATAATGCATGATCATGCATGATCATGCAAAAAAATTCTCAAATTTATCAAATTTGTCCAATTTGGCGAAACATACACTGGTAGTTTGTTTGTCTGTACTCGTTGATGTGTTTCGACTTTTCCACTTGTCCGACGCGACACACAACACAGCAACTTGCAAACACCCAAGTGACCCCAACAATGGTTGCAGTTCCCCCATCCACTCGCACGATCTTGAGGCCCACTGTGCTGAGCTGGTTGGGAGCCCAGAATCCGTTTACGAGGAGACCTGGGTGTGTGTCTAGAGCAACGGATAGAATTGCGGGACTCTGCAGAAATGCGGGCAGGCGTCGAGCGAGAGAGGCAAGCGCGAGTAGCAGCTCCATACGCACATTTTTCTGTTAAATTTCTCTATCAAAGTTCAAAAAGGCAATGTAAAATTATTATTATTAATTGATAATAGGTGGTGTCTGGGGTACATTTGCAAAACAACATCGGCAATCTGCCGATGTCAATGGAAAAACAGTTTTCGGAATGTGAATTCGACGGCACGCAACGCGAATTCGAGCATGCCCTTCCCTGTTGCAATAGAATATATCATTTCCATGCACATAAATCCATATCATGATCCGATATCGACGACAGTGAAGCTCCATCTTGCTCCATCATTTCGGGCTGGAGCGACAACGTGCGTTCATTAGGACCATTTAACAATCTCCACTCTAGCTAACGCCCTCACTAAACCCCTCGAACGTCAGATTTAAATTCATCTGCCTCCGCACGTTCCTTGGATGAACCTACCTCTTTCACCTCCCGCTTATCCTTTGTTGCATCCCTCTCTCTCTACGCTCTACGGACCTCTTCGTAAACATATAAATAGGATACTTTTCCCCCTCTCACTTCAGTACGAATATCCGTAATTGAGGTGAGTCGTTCCTTACGATCATTACAAAACTGTTCCTCACTTCTACTCCTAGACGCATGACCGCTTAACAAATGATTGCAGAGCAAGACGCATCACAGCGGCTTTGATATTAGCTAGTAATGCCCGTGAGTCTGCATCTGAATCCTCTCATCCTCTGCCGCTGCATCCCGACGTGGTCTCGGTTGTTGTCTTGGATCACCTTGATAATATTGTCCATGGGAGTCATTCCGTGGAACCCAGTGGTAAGGACCGTAAGGTGGCCCATCATGATCCTCCATATTATATCCTTGTGGGTGAAAGCTGTTATAATGCATTGCGCCGTGTTCCTGAGGTGCAGCCTGCATATTACTAGGACGCTCGAAATGCCAATTAGGAGGGAAAGCATAGTTGGGCCTGCTTGGCCCGGCTGCACACTGAGCAGGGGGACAACAGCCTTCAGAGCACCCGTTCCGTTCCTCAACCATATCATAGTGGTAGTAGTCATATATTTGTTGTGGTGGGGAGGGTCTAGCTGGATTATGATCTGAGTGCTTCCCTTTCTCTGTGCTTCTGCCATGCTCAAGACGCTGGCTCCGCTGTTTAGTCTCTGGCTCGCTGCTTTGACCTGAAACAGAGGGCTTGAAGGCCAACTCTTTTGGTGCCTTTGATTTCTCTGATCTGGAGCTGTCGGTTGGTTCCGACTGGTCCCTCCGTCTTTTACTAGTAAGTGGCGCCGGGTCTGGCCTGTTCAAAGGTTTGCGCATCGTCCTTAAACCACCATGGCGACTCCTTCTTGACTGCGTAAATTTTTCTGACTTTTCTCCAAAATTATTTTCGCTTGTTTCTGATGTCAGTTTCCCTGCTAATTTCACATTTGAGCGAGAAGTTGGAGCTTTGGGTTCTCTCCCCTCTTTGTAATTGTCGCCTTCGGCCAAGTCTTCTCTGGCCGGCGCTGTAGAGTTGTGTTCGGCTCTGGATCGTGTTGAAGGTTTGCATACCGCGGGTTGCAACCCTTTGATAGTTGGCCTTTCGATCGACCCAAGTTCAGACTCTGTCAATGAGCTTTCTGAATCGCCATCACTTCTTCTTAATCTCGGTCTCTTTTTCGCTAAAGCTTGAGAGTGAAAAGGAGGCAAAGGTTTAACCATGGTCATCATATGCTCTACTTCGATCGATCCATCGCCTCCAGAATCCTCATTTGCTGCAAGCGTAGGTGGATGGCCTTCCCAGTCTATCTTACCATTGCAAAAGTACCGCTTTCCCCGTTTATGCTGATCCTCAGGGCTAGGCGGTGCAAAAACAATCAACGGGTGTTTGCATGTCTTGATATCATCTAGTATTTGAGCTTAGCAGTTGTCGACTAGTGAAGATTCTCCAATAAAACTTACTTTGATTTTGCTTTGGAAGCCTGATAAATTGGCATTGGTTGGCCTCCGAGCGGAGTGCTTCAATAAGCGTTCTCTGCTCAGTTCTAGAAAGGTTCTGGATGCCTTGGTTCCTCTCGTGCCTCTTTTCCTGAGGCATGAGGATGTACGGATAGTTGTCAAGATAAACGCCTTGGTCAACCATGTCGTTCACCATGGTCCACCACTTTAACCTGCCTCTTGTATCCAGAACTTCAAATTGAACTACCTCTGTGGGCAATAAGGAATGAAGCGACGAGTTTAAAGAGGCTCTGCGTACCACCACTTTGAACAAGTAAGTTTTTTAAGTTCTTCAGAACCTTCCCGTCGGTGTCACCATATTTTTCTGCCTCTTCACCTACTATTACCATTTCCAGTTCCTTCTCATCTGTTTCATCTGACATGGTTACACTGTCCTCAACATCGCCGCTAGCCTGAGTTCTGCTATTTTTGGATCGTCCTTTACTGGTAGTTGATAGCTATATTTAGTTTGTGCGCAGGGCTGGATAATTTCATGCTCACAAAATTAAAGCCTTCACGCTCTCCAGGAATTCGGGATCATGCAGTTCTTGTGTTGCATGCAAGTATATAAGGTCGTCCTTTCCATTTGACAAATCTCCATGTGCCACAACAAGAAAATTGACACCATGATCTTGGTGCATTTGGTCCACCTAAGCGGCACTCTCCATCATAATATGATATACATATTTGTTGATTATTTACCCAAGTCGTGATTTCGCTCCAGTCTTCAGAAAACATCGCCTCCAGTGAACCATTATTTTTTGAAGATATATTCATGCCAGGTGAGTCTGGGCAATGGGAAGGCTCAGGGGAAGACTTTTGGTTGGCAACTTGCCCATATATCCTGATAAGATCCATTATGTTGGGGAGCACTTGAGGACGAGGTGGTAATTCTGGTCGGCCAATTGTTGACATTGGAAGCAGTAGAGCAGGCGTGACCACTTCGTGGGTTACCCAAATGGGCGTGACTCACACCGTACGCACTGACAATGATTGACCAACCTCCTTATCTCCGTCATTGTCGCCCCCTCGTCTCTCCCAAGCTAAAACGGCACCCCCGCGCCCCCACAACCACGCCGCAGACCCAAAAATGACCCACCGACCCTCAACTTTGCCCACCTGATACCCCCCGCCTCATCTGGAAGGAGTATTTTCCGCACGTTGTGCACCATCCGACCTTTGGAGAGGCAAGACGATTGTTTTTCCTCCTTTCGAAACATTGCCTGCTGGAGCGGTGTGCGTTCGTCAGCAAAACTTTAACTTTCGCATCCCTTGACAGTCTGGTATACTGGACCGATTGACGTATTGGTGGTGCATGTCAAAGACAGGGACGTCGGTACCACGGTGCTAGTGGAAGCAGCTTGCGTCCCTAGCTCCTTGTCCTCCTGCTTGTCGTTCCTACAGCTGCCACCGACGGCCATCATTGGTCATCTCTTGAATCCAGAAACAGCGTACATCATACACAAAGCCATGCTGGACCGGCTTTGAAGCAGCAGTGGTTTCTGGAAGCAGTTGGTCGACATGGTGAAGGATGATATGGGCCCGCACCCAGACTATGAAGTGTCGCCTTCTATGACCATTGACGGTGTCCAATCACCCGATAGCCGCCATCTACGCCTATCGTGCCTCGGCCAAGTCATGTACGACCAACGTCATCGGCGTGTGCATTGGCAACGAGCTTCAGTCGTAAGGTTGAAGGCAGTTACAAGGAACTGGAAACCTGCATCAAAAAGAAGTTGCTGAGGTCTTGGCGGAAGCGACACCTACCCCTCGGGACTGCATGACAATCTACTTCAGTCATTGAAGGCCTCGTTTGAAGGACTAGAGTTGGAATAACTCCGAGTACCGGATTCGGTGGACGAGTGGGAATTCGATGACAACTTTATGTACTTGGTGTTGGAATCGGCTGCGTGCGTATCTCGTGAACGGTGAGGAGAAGCAAGAGCAGGCATTCCAAGTCGAAAAGTTGTTTACACAAACGGCTTTGACTAAGCCCTGACAAGCTGCATCAAGCCATTCCATACTTGCACAGTGACGATAAACTGCGGCCACATCTCCTATCCATGGACCATTACATCTTCATTGGAGCTCGTGTGGTTTAGATCAAGTCATTTAGGGGTTAGGGTCGATTTAGCTAATTCACCGCTTATTCGACATATTGTTGACAGTCAGCGTACTACTTTGGCCTCAAAATGACTGGCTGCTGCAGAAAACCGTCGTTGTACCGGTATGACCTCTCTTACCCATAATAAAGCAATACCTGACTGAATTTTCAAGGGTCTTCTCGGCGAGCCGGCACTAATGAGCTCACTCTGGACGAGGTTGGAAAATGATCCTTCGAGGTCCAGTCAATCGTCCTGCGGGACGGAGTGTTCTTTCTTCCTATGACGGCGATCCTGGCACTGTTAAAAGTGTAACCTAGTAATATTCTCAGTCTCGTATATCGGACTACATTGATGGTTAAGTATCTAGTAATGCTCTACAGTGGAATGTAAGTCAAGGCGAACAGATAGGAATAGTAAACGTAGTCTCGTATATCGGACTGAGGTGTCTACACTAAACTACTGTATTTATACATACATGAGCTTAGCAACCTAACTGAAAGTGTATCAAGGAGGTGAAGATGAAAGGCGAGACGGTCTTTAAGCCGGAGGTCGATTGCTGTGTATGGTGATGCGCACAGTGGCGCGGCGAAGCGTACTGTCATGACTTCTATCATTCACTTTTTGATACTTATGTTGTCTACTCTCATGCAAGGCAAAGGCTGTTTTTTCAACCCATTATTGAGGAGAAATATTCAATTATATTGCTGCTACCAATTACAATGGATAAAATAAGGAGTTAAACGTGTTCCAATCATTGCATCACCATCCTCAGGCCCAGTACATATCCCCTCGTCATCTATCCAATGAGCCCATGTCAACTTTGAAGCTGACAGCCAAAAAACACACCTGCGACGTTGTGATAAGCAAAAACGAGGAATAAGTGCTTAACGGCACTTACCTGAAGTGGCAGTAGCCACTCGCTACCCGCTGATTCGCCTGCCTTTTCCATGCAGGTCGCTACCCCTCGTCAATCAAAAGGTGGAGGCGGTCTTTGTCGGTTGACCTTGCTGGGGTTAGCGTCGTCAGAAGCAAGAGCAGTGGTAGCGCCGCGAGCGATACCATTAGCGAGAGTGCGTTTGGTGAATTCAGCCGATGGTCTCAGGTTAGGTTTGTTGACGGGCTGGGTTAATAGACGCTAAAAGTGAACTGCATATGTTTGATTGTGTCCGGATTGGTGTTCTGACTCACCTTCTCAGCTGCGTTCCTTTTCAGCTGTGCACTGGCGGATAAGATTTGCTGAAGGAGTGGGCTATGAGTCGGGCGCCTCTAGCTCCTGGGGTGAAGCCAACCAAGCAAGGGAACACACACCTGCCCTTCGCGCTGTTGGGCTTGTCGTACATGGAAAGCTTCTTGAAGTCGCGCTTCAATTGATTTTGCATTGTTGTTGTCCGCCATGATGGTCTGGAGATGCCAAAGCCTCCAGCCAACCCCTCAGCCTCTAACGATGGCTTTATAATTCCACGGCCGGTTTACCTCATTGTGTAGGCGATGGTGGGGGGGAGCCTAGAGCGCGCAGGAGGGAGTCAGAATCAACATGTCACAAATAGAAGGAAATAGTGGACTTGTGTTTTCTTTGGATTTCCCTCGCATATTCGATCTCCTATCTTTCGATTGTCATCCTCAAAGACCATCACGCAGAAATCACCAACCCAGTACCATTATGGAAACCTCTGTTCAAAGACAGAAGAAATAAGCGGAGGAAGTATGTACTTTTGGATCGGCGTGGATTCATTCTAATTTGTCTTTCAGATCTGGGAACAATATGCATTTATAGGTGTAGCGCACGTTCAGGTTGAAATTATTGCCAATGACCAGGTAACCGTGTCACTCCTTCCTTGGTCAGCTCACCGACAAGGAACGGCTGTAAGTTGATTTGTCGAAATGTCGCTACTTTCACTGATACCGCCCCCTAGTGTTGGTGACAGCGCGAAGAATACTTTCCATTCCAACCCCGAGAACACAATCTTTGACGCGAAGCGGCTAATTGGTCGCCGTATGGATGATGACGATATCAAGAAAGACATGAAGCCCTGGCCATTCAAGGTCATCGAAAAGAACGGCAGGCCCTCCATTGTCGTCAAACACAAGGGCCTCGACCGCAACTTTGTAAGTTTTTTTGTCAAATATTTCAGGCTATTTTCTCACTTTACGACAAAAGGATGCCGGAACGATCGCCGGTCTTAACGTCCTCCGTATCATCAACGAGCCTACCGCCGCTGCTATTGCCTACGGTCTTAACAAGAAGAAGGGCGAGTCCCACATTGTCTACGATCTCGGTGGTGGTACTTTCGATGTTTCTCTCCTCTCGATCGACGACGGTGTCTTTGAGGTCTTGGCAAATGCTGGTGATACTCATCTCGGTGGTGAAGATTTTGACAACCGCGTAATGGACCACTTGATCAAAGGCTACAAGAAGAAGACCGGCACCGATGTCACCAAGAATCTCCGAGCTCTTGGCAAGCTTAAGCGCGAAGTCGAGAAGGCCAAGCGTACCCTGAGTCAACAGAGCGTCAGGATCGAGATTGAAAGCTTCAAAGACGGAAACTATTTCTCGGAAACCCTCACACGCGCTAAGTTCGAGGAAATTAACATGGACCTCTTCCGTCAGACCTTGAAACATGTCGAGCAGGTTCTTAAGGACGCCAACGTTAAGAAGGAAGATGTCGACGAAGTCGTCCTCGTTGGTGGTTCGACCCGTATTCCTAAGGTTCAACAACCCCTCAAGGACTACTTTGGAAAGGAACCCTCCAAGGGTACCAACCCCGACGAGGCCGTCGCGTACGGCGCCGCCGTCCAGGGCACTATCCTCACTGGTGATGAAGGCACGAGCGACATGGTCCTGGTCGACGTCAACCCTCTTACTCTCGGTATTGAGATCACTGGTGGTGTCTTCACGAAGCTGATCCCTCGTAACACCGTCATTCCCACCCGCAAGGGTCAGATGTGAGTAGCATAATAATTTTATTGTAACCCTTGCTGACGTGTTTTAGCTTCTCGACGGCTGCCGGCAATCAACCCACTGTCCTTATCCAAGTCTTCGAGGGTGAACGTTCGCTCACAAAGGACAATAACTTGCTCGGCAAGTTTGAACTCACCGGTATTCCTCCTGCTCCTCGCGGTGTTCCTCAAATTGAGGTCACATTTGAAATTGACGTCAATGGTATCTTGAAGGTCTCGGCCGCCGACAAGGGAACGTAAGTACATATTTTTCATCTTATAATGTCATCCATCTAACATGTTTGCAGTGGTAAATCCGGGAGCATTCCAAGAGTCAACCCCGACGAGGCCGTCGCGTACGGCACCGCCGTCCATCAAGATTACCAGTGGTGTCTTCACGAAAGTGATCCTCACAACATCGCCATTCCCACCCGCAAGGGCCAAATGTGAGTTACCGTACATTGTATAATGTATTGTGTTCCTTGCTGACATGTTTTAGTTTCTCGATGGCCACCAACAGTCAACCCACCGTCCAAGTTATCGAAGTCTTCGAGGATGAACGTTCGCTCCCAAAAGACAACTTGCCTGGCAAGTTTAAACTCACCGGTATCCCTCCTGCTCTTCGGGCTTGCAGTTGTCAAATCGAAGTCACATTTAAAGTCGACGCCAATGGTATCTCGAGGGAATCAAGCATTGCCCTGAGGTCTGGATGGGACGGGAAAGAGAAGTTGAGTGCGAAATGGAGATCAACAGAATCAGGGAGTGGGAGAGTCTAGAGACAGGGAAATGGAAAGAAAGAGAATACGATCCGGGCAACCCCAGTGTCTGCGCCTCCCGGATACCCCAGACGTCTGCCAGTCCCTGGACGACCACCGCTATGCTGGACCAAGCGGATGCAGCACTTCCGACCTCCTCTCTGGTAGCGCGCCGGGTACGTAAAATGGCAACGTACTTGTACTACCCCGTACCTAAGCCATACCCATACCCGCATGCACATCACCACCATCATTACCGCCCACTGCTTCGGGTATGGATCCTCGAGTTGTTGCGTGCACTATCCTTGGTGGATTGGACGCGCCACTCACGCCATCATCATCGTCCGCAAACCCGGGTTCCGCCGCCACCACCACCGGGAATAGATCCTCAAGATTTGTTGCGCGCACCATCGGTGGTAGACACGCGCCCGCCGCCTGCCGTGGTGGGCGACGCAGCACGAAGAGCTCCGAGAGAAGAGGGGAAACTGGAATGGATCCTCAACACTCGTTGTGCGCGCTATCCGAGTCGTTGGTAGACTGGATGCGCCCACCTGTCATGGTGTGCGACGCAGCGCGAAGGAGCTGCGAGAGAAGTTGCTCGTGCAGGGGGAATCGGAGTCATCCGATACAAAAGGTTCCTACAATGCCGATAGGTACATACATATACTTAGTATAGTGGTCATAACATAACTTATTTTAAGGGTTGAATATGATTCATACCCGTTGTTTTCTTCATCACCTTGAATTTACCCCTCAGGTGCAGAAAAATAAAGATGAAATTTCCGCCTCTAATTCCACCTTAATAAATTCAACCCGTGAAATATGGAAATTTCTGATTCCACACTTCACATGCTTAATTTCAACCTGATCACGCGTCACAGTGAGAGAAGGATGGGATGAAGAGGTCTAGGAGGCGTTAGGAGGCTTGGGGGTGAATACGGAGAGGGAGCGATGTACACGACGCCGACTCTACTAGCTAGTTTGGTCGATCATGATGAAGAGTTTGTCGTATGTTGGGCGGACGGTTATATCTGGCCAGGTGATACATCATCAAGTCCTGTCGATGAATTTTGTACACACGTACCGAGCGCTTCCGACTCCATCTTACATGGTGCTCATGAGCGGCCTATTCCCATAAGTTGAACTGTACTCGTAATCGTAGATTTGTACTCTACTGCATCAGGAATCACATGAGTTATGTACCTGAGTAGACCGTTACACGTAGTATTGAGTCCTTGAATAAATCCAGTTGTTGAATGGTTCACATCCGGCGGATTCCAACAATCGCCACCATACCCGGGCCCTGTTGAGATCAAGATGATAGCCCAGCCTCGAGTCGCGATCAGACTCAGGTCTTGAGATTCACGTCTGCCTCTTGCTTCTGGATGATCCCACCACTCCCAAACGTGGTTTCAGAGTTCTGAATCCCTTATACTAAGCGCCCTGTGCCAGTGGACTTGAATGTGACTGTGTACTTGCCAAGACGACTCGGAATCGGGTCACGGGTGGCCGTTTGAGGCAAGATCGGATAAAGAGGTTCAAGTTGGCGCAGCCTGGCAGACGGCCGTGGCAAGCAAGAACTACGAGGATTCAGCGACGAACGCGGCCACGAGGATGCCAACTCCGAGCGGGCACAAATGCGAATGGTTCAGTTTTTCGAAGCGCAGTTTTGTACAGATATGCAAGGACAGCACGGGGAGGGAGTAGAGCGCATAGTCCCAACAGGTAAACTTGAAGGTGGTCGCGTTGTGCCCGAGTGTAACATAGAGGGCAGGTATTAAATACATAGCGCATCAACCGCCGAGTACTGATCGTCCATCAACTCCTCGGCATCACGCATCACGCCCATCACTCGCCCTTGTCAACGCTTGGTGCCATCCAACTGGCAACAAGGAAGAGGGGGAAGCAAGTTGAGATGCGTCAAATTTAAGTAGTATTTGAGCCCCGAGGCCTTCCGCTTCTCAGCGCCAACTGAAATCCCCTCCAGTATTACCCGGGATTGTGATTGTATTCAATTTAAGTATATTATATACTATGTACAGACTCTTAGGCGGTTCCGAGGGAGTGTCTCTCGGAGATCAGTCTTACGAGCTTTGGACGGCTCGTCGTCCTTGGTTAGGGAACTTGGGAGGATTGGGAATTCCCGAGGAACAGGAAGGGATGGAGGTTGTCGGAATGCTGGCCAAGTCCCAAGTTGTCGCCACCACTATATCTCGTGTTCCTAGTTTAGAAATTGTGTCCAGATAGATACCTCAAACGAAAAACGCGATCATTAGTACAGGGGAACGAGGCAACACCTCAGAACACACACCTTCGACCAAGACAGCCCTCACGTCTAAACTCTCGCCTGTCTCCTCTTTACGGGCTTACCCTTCAAACCGGCTCATAAACGAGCCTAAATCATCCTTCTCAATGTTTTTTGTGCTCTTTCTTAGATATCTTGTCCAGGGTACCCCATTGCAGGCAATCACACCGTTTGTTCCGAGGCCAGATAATACAATGAACATTCTACATTGGTTTGTTTATTTCAGAAGGCCTCAGCCATCATTGGCAGCTTAAAGTGTTACAAAACTTGACACTATAAAAACTGATTCCTCCTTTCAAAATTCCAAGAATGCAGAGCAGTGTCCAAGGATGAAGAGAGCATGGGCATACCCGATGTTTATCAGTTCAGGAATGCTTCCGGAATCCGTGGTGATTTCAACGGTAATCATCATAGTGGCGCGCAGGAAAAGGTGGGCCCGGGTAGTACTGTGGATACGGACTCATCATATTCCCCACCGGAAATCCACGGAATGCTTGATATTGGTGGGCGTTGGACTGCGGAAGGTGGAAGGTGTATTGGAATGCATGTGAGTTGATTGGTTCATTCTGCTTTGTCAATGGTTGACCTGGCCAAAACATTGGGGGTGGCATGGGTGCGACAATTTCCCTGAATGAAGGAGTTGGGAACTGTTGTTTAGCTTCTTGGACTGATAGCCTCGCGCGATGAGCTCGGTGATTGGGTGACAACATATTGCCCGTGGGAGGGAAAATCGGACCATATGAATGTGGATTTGGTGCGCTCTGTGTCAGACGGTAATTTTGGTGAGCGGAAGCTGCTGGGCACGCCGCACGAGGTAACATATACAAGTTAAAACATGCATTTAATATGCGAAGTAGAATTTCTCACTCGCATCACCCAATCGAGCGAGTTCCTGGCGGTGATCTGTGATGGTGGCCGGGTTCGTGTCCTTTGCGTTGACGTTGCGGCTGAAATGGATATGTCTTTTGTTGTATTGCGCAAGAACTTTATTTGCACTTTTCCCTGATCTACTGGCAAGCTCTTGAAATAATGAATCAATTTCACTGAATGCTCTTTCTAGGTTCACAGCGGTAATCTTCATTGGCGATCTGGACGTTTGCATTGACGAAGAGGGGATCGTGCAGGAATGTTCTTTGCCCGCATATCCTAGTTCCTCTGAAGACTCACGGTAGGAAATAGGGTATTGTGGAGGCAACTGACTCTCACCTTGTTCGAACACAAATGCTGGGCTTGTCTGCTGTTCCGAATGCCGAGACAGCGGCTGAGCGAGAGGCATGGTTTTGTCCTGAGGGCTGACATGCGGCAAAAAGGGAGTCTGGTTCAATGATGGAAAGGCTTGACGTGGTACCCCTTCCTCCGGAAAATAATCTTCTGATAGCTTGTCGTTCATCAGGAAATCGTGTGCAGCACGATTCGCGACCTGCATCGACAGATCAGTTGCCTACTACATCAACAAGGAGGTATGATCTATCACTGACCTGCGGGTCTGCTTCATTAGTTGAATAATCCCGACAATCAAGTTCTCTTGCTGACTTATCGCCTGTGTCTGATTCCAAGATCAATGATGAACTTGAAGTGTCAGGATGGCTGCTGCCCTCTAACTCGGAGCAAATAGAATCCAGTTTCAAGAGATCTGAGTGATCAATTGCCTGCGGCATCGACGTGCCACCGACACTGAGGAAAAAATGGCAAGTGGTAAATAGGACACAATAATTGAAGGTCTCACGAGTCACCCGATAACTTAGTTACGGTTGCCGACAAGGACATGGTCAACCCTTAGCCTTGGTCTTCGACTTCATATCCTTTTTTGTCTGCCGGGGTCCTCGTTACTGGGCGTCACAAGGTGACCACGTCTATTTTAATGCTGCGGTGCGCCGCCGGTGGAATTCACTGTCGAGCTTGGTAATTTTGCATCAAAACACATACTCGCATCATGTATTAGGCATTCAAATGTAGGCCATTTGGATCTATATCTTTTCATGAGCTAAAAAATCTAAACTTGGCTTTTTTGGTCCTCCAAGTCCATTTCAAGCCTGAGGGTGCGCAACCCTAAAACGTTACATATCCGATTGTTCTCGCAAAGGCTGCTAACGTCCGATTTTCTTTTTTCCTCCATCCCAGTAAATGGTGTTGTCAGTGCGTGGCTTGATTCTAATCATGAGATCAATAAGATGCCTAAGTCAATTAGCAGCCTGAAATTACACACGAATGAGCCTGAGGATCAATTAGACATAGTTTTCCAGTACGGTCACATCATCAGTGGATTCAGGGCAATATTATGAGGAAGATTACAAACCTTGCATATCGGAGCTGTTCTCGTGAATAGATCCATGCAAAATGGACAAATGCATGTACTGCCTGAGTCATACTGTCGTTTGCGGGTCCAAGATTGTTGCTTCCAGTGAATTTCTTGACCGGATCATCAAAACACCTACATGGAAGTAATGGTGTTGCAAGGAATCCAATATGAGGGATAGAACGACGCCTGGATGCTGACAGTGGCTCGAGTTCGCCATAAAACGTGTCCTTAAAGTTAAAGTAAAATGCCGGAGTAACCAGTCAATAGTAAGTTTAAGAGATAGACATTCAAAAACATACCTGGGATCCCCTTGATGTCGCCTTCTTTGATAAATCTGTCAAACTCCTTCTTTATACCATCGCAATGATCGCATTGCGCGAGGAGCTTAAGCTCAGCCAGCAAGACGCCCCGAACATCCGAAAGGGACATATATTCATCAAAAGGCTGAGTACATGTCCATATCGATTTTTCCCTTCAGGATATCTGTTGTGCAAACTTGAGGATGCCAGGCACTGTGTAGATGGGGATCGAATAAACTTAATGACGTACACGTATTACTATTAGAAGGGAACCCGTAGAATTCGTCAACCGCCCGAAGCTCGATATGTCAAGGGAGAATAGCCTTCATCCCGCACACCTACTGCCCGGAGCTGGTACAACCACTTGCTAGAGTCAGTGATAACTCGAAACACGCGTCGCCGTGGAGGAGATAGAACGTGGGAAATTTCCTCCGCGGTGTTCTAAACATTGCGCAGTGATTTCTGCAAATTGGGAGTTGTCTCTTTGGCGCTCTCTTTGCGTTTCTCTTTACACTCTCTTTGGCCCCAGGGACGGCCAAAACCAAACGAGGAAGGATCTTGACATAAACCTAAGCGGACGGCGTAAATTCCCAATATACATATTCGGTTGCCAGCAGTAGAGAGCGTGACACCAGGAAGATCCAAGGGTTCCAGGACCCCAGGACTTGCTGTAGGAATGCGGATCAATGCCCATATGATAATGTTGACCATGTACGGTTGCCGACTGGGTTCAGGTCGATTTTTTCAAGATCTGCACGCGGCACAGCTGTGCCGAGTTGTGTCAGGGGTCCCTGGCACTCTTGTCACAGATTGTAACGCCACCCCGACGGTCCCGCGCACGTTTGAACTATTTCGCCCCTGCCGACTCTTATAATCACAATCCCACCCGAAGGAACCAGTATCCCTCTTGTCGTATGTAGCTGTACCGTATAACACTGAGTATCAGTATTCAAGATATGAATCATGATGCAAAGTTGGTCGCAGCCGGGCCCTTGATAAGTTAAGCTCGATAACTTGAATACAACCATCTCAAAACGACTGAAAGTTGACTGATACTAGAAACACTTGCATTGAGTCTGAGTTGACCCACTAGTAGCAATGGAGAACGAACCTTCAAATTTCAATTGCATCTTAAAATCGTCTCCGGGAATGCCAGCAGGTGGATTTGCATGATTCGCATATGCTACTAGTGCCATAACAAAACTAGGGTAAGCTGCCGTCACTGCCAATTGTATTGACTCACTCAGAAGTATTAGGACTAGGATTTGGAAATGAATCGGAGCCTGCAAAACTTACCAACATAGCAGTACCAGATCATGATCTACTAGTACATCCATCATCTACAAACTTGAAGGTTCGAGGTGGGAGATACCTCCCCGGGAGGTCCTCTCAAGTCAGCTCGGAACAATGATGGTCTATGATTGGCAGGTTGAAGTAACAGGGGTGGGCCGCTAAGACGTGGCGTACATATTTCATGGGGCCCAGAGCTCGCAGGTACATGTCCACCATTAAGTTTGCTGCAAATGCAGCCACCGAGCAACTCGGATGGCTGGGTTCATCTAACTCAGCCGCGCGCGCGCATAGGCATTGATCGCGTCCGAAATCTGATTGTAATTTGTTGTAACTTTCATAGTAGAGACTGGCAGAACCACGCAGAGATGTACGGATTGATCAAGCACATCACAATACTTGGAAGTATAAAATTGCGCCTATAGTAGTACCGGCTTACAGTGCATTGTCGGGTCATGTTATATTTCTACAATTAATCTATGTTGTATAATCAACACCACTGTAGAATGCAAGTATGAGGTACCTGGAAAGGAATCAAGCGAAGGATAGACCATACCATGAGCAGGACTTGAACAGTCGTAACATACACCTGGCGTCCATCAATCCTCGCCAGAAGTGGTTGTTGCATAAGATCGTTTGATTGTCCGTCGTTTCTAGCCTTCAGCTAAAAAAGGTGAGAACAGAAGTTTGGGATGATTGCGGACTTACCGAGAATCCGCAAATCAGGAGAGCAGTTGTTACGTGGTCACTGGAATTCAGATCCATGCCAGTCGCACTGAGGCTAGGCTCCGCTAAGTGGGCACGGCTTACAAACTAGCGCAGCCTGGTACAACCAAGGCGGGGCTTAGAAAACGTGCCAGAAGAGCTGGGCTGGGTAGGATTGATGGTTTTGGAGGGGGCCGGTTGAAAACACCAGCTGGGAGAGGTAGCTGCTAAGAAATCACAGGGAATGAAGTTGATGGCCGTGAAATCCATTGAAGGCAATGCAGGCGCGCATGGGCCGGGAGGTGCGCAAGGGTAGAATAGCATGAAAGTGAGGGGGGGACAGCAAGCGGTCCCGGTTAGCGGGGTACTTGGCAAGCCTTGGCCCTGCTCAGCGGAATCAGGCCTAATGCCAAATAGGGTTGTCACGCAAAGACCCCATCAACAAATCGAGCCTAAGGAACTTTGAAAAATCGACCTGAGCCCAGTCGGCAACCGTACCATGTCCTTGTCGGCAACGGTACTCGGGGTCATCGTCATCATCAACTCCATGAGCAAACTTTTGCTTCTATCTGCCGAAAGCTACCGCTGTTCTGGCTCACCGCGCGTGTTACGTTACTAGTAGTTAGCGATGCGAATCCAAACATGTTACTCGTAGATACTGTTGCGAGTCTAACGATAACAGTCTTAACGAGGCGTTCCTTGTTGCTCCGTTGAACTTACCTAGTGAGCGCTGAGCGCCAGATCGTTATCAGTGTTACACATCAATTTAATCCCGTTTACCCCGTTACGTTAAGTGTTCATTATGCTCCAAAGATATCGTGAATCATGGGTTATTTTTTCTTGGCATTCAGATTGATGTCTGCTTCAAGTTGATCACAATTTTGGGAGAACATCGGTGAATACATACATATTGATCTCGCTCGGCATGCTGTAACGCTACAAAGAAGGCCGGCTTGCCCCGCTTCCTGCCAATCTTGCAACCGCATGACGAACCCAGGCTTTGGAGCTCGACGCCGGGCCGTGCACATCACTGGCCTTTTTCTCGCGCTTCACGCCGTCGTGCGTCTTCGGCAAAGCCTCCCGTACCCTCATTTGCCTCACGTCTAAGTTCTTTCAGGCCTCGTAACGGCATTCACATCCTTGACTTAGTATTCTCACTGGACTGTAGTCACGGTTCGTCTGGCATGGCCTCCAGCATCTGTGATCCAGGCGACATGTGCGGAGGTGTTCATGAGCTTGAAATAATGGATGATATGGAGGCTGAAGAGGAGGTTCATTTTGGTGATGGGGCCTTACGATCATCAGACATACTGGATGAAGATGTCTTGGAGAAGGTTGTAGAGGATAATTCCGTGGAGGTTTCTGATGGTACAGACAAGGAATACAGAAGGTATGTATGACCCGCATCAAATTTCTATCATCCCATTCAAGTTCTGAACGACCTTTAGACTCATGAAGGAGTTTGAAACCTGGGTAACAAAACACTTCCCCCAAATCACTCCTGGTATGGTATTTGGCACAAACATCTCTCCTAAAATGCCTTCCTGGATCTGTTCATGGATTATGGACCAGTATGTCATCATTTTTGGTGGAAAATGATGCCAACAGCCTACTCATTTTCCAACTTAGGTGTGATACTGTTAGAGTTGATGGCTCTGATAGACCCCCCACTGAACGTCGTCGAAGTTACAGTTGGGCAATGAAGATGCGGTCGTCCATGACATATGGGTTTGGAAGACTGTGTAAACGTGGGAAGACTCGTTGGTCTTCACCAGATGAAGTAACATGGACTGGGAATCCTTCTATGTCAACGTTGGTGTCAAGGTATATGGTTGCACTCAAAAAAAGAAAGGTTTGTTGTTTCCCAGTTCCAAAGCTCATTCGTTAATCGACGTTTCATCACTACTGCTATAGCATAAAAATGGCGAGAACATAACAATGAGCTCAAGAGCCCTGACAAGCCAGGACATCAAGACAATATGGGAATTCAACGAAAAGAATTATCATAAGCAAGGTGCAATGGTAACCCCTTCATCGGAGAAGCAATGGGGCAGGGAGAGGGCAAGACGTTTGGTGCATGCAATCATAACGCTCAGCTTTGTCTGTCTTTTGCGGATAGATGAAGCTCTTAACATCTGCAAGAAGGATATCGAGATCATTGGTCCAGATTGCTTATCAGTCACTCTCCAGAAGAGAAAAACAGATCCATTTGGTGGTAAGATACCAAATCTTCAAGCCTAGATATGGCCTTGCTAGTGACCTCAATTATTGATACTTTAATAGGTACCAAACCGTTTGTTTTATGGTTACTCCCTGAAGAAGAATGTCATATCTGCCCTGTTAGGGCACTTGCTCAGTGGATCCACTGTTCGAAAATTGAAGAGGGCTATATTTTCCGTGGGATCAGAGTAACCAAGGCAGACGAAAAAATATTGAATTCTTCAATAGTAAGTTTCTACTGTTAGTAGTAACTTCTCCATCACTCAGAAATTTGCTATGGTTCTATCATCAGTCATCATCAGTATTCCTGGAGCTATTTCGAAATATGCTCGTTGATATTCGCAAGGACCCTTTTGTATACGGTACACACAGCCTCCGACGTGGAGGGTGTCAATGGCTTGCTCGCGAAAAGCGTTGGCCCATCCCAAAAATATGTGGCTGGGGGGGTTGGTCATCAGACCTAACAAACCTTACCATCGTCCGATATCTGCTGAGCTGGAACGATGATCCGTATGAGGCAAGGGAGGACTTCTTTAACCCCTCCAAGGTTCTGGTTGTCCATTGTCCACACTGTAGGAGGAACTGCGCTTGTTGAGGACATCAGCAAAATACACACTTGCAGCTCTTTTCAGGTTCAATGCAGTAGCCTCATACGGTACCACTTTTGTTTTGGAACTTTTGATTCCTTTACTAACTTTCACTGGGGTGCTTTCACTGCACTGGGTTTTTGGACAATCATGATAATAGCTTTGAGTTCTTTCAGAAAATAGTAGATTACACCGTTTTTTCGGCTATATATCATCAAGAGAAACTTTTAATATGAAACATAATACCTGCCTCCTTTAGCAAATTGAGCCTCGTTCGGTATTCGTTTCCGAGTCTGCTCTTTGAGCTGACACGAAAGTGAGCCACCACATCCCTCAAAGTGGCGATTTCCTCTCTCCAGTTACAACCATTTTCAATCAACCTATCAGCTATTTTCTTGCGTGCCTCTACCATCTCGAGCACCTCCCCTATATCACAGACCACGTTAATTTCCAACCTCCTGAGGTACTGTCCAAGAGAGCCATTCGATAGGCCCGTGATGGCGTCATCATCCAATATAGCACTCCATAGAATTGAGAGTGAGCATAACATGGGTGCGTTCCGCAAAATGGAGGAGAGTGGCAGTGTGAAACCGTTGATAAAATTGATTTTTTGAATTTTTTGCATATTATACCGTTGCTTCAGGATCTCGAACGTTTCACCTGTCCAATAAGTGGGAGAGCAGAGTGTAAAACTGGTGAGGGAAGGGCAAGAAAAACAACGCAAAACGTTGTCAAGCTCTGCGCAATTGTTGTGTTTCCTCCGGTTGTCAATATTCAAGGTAAAATCCAGTAAGGATGGCATAGTCAGCTCTATGGAGGTAACAGCATGCAGCTCGTATAGCGTCAACTGGAGATTTTGAAGCACCTGAGTTTGGCGCAAGATGTCAAGAATGAGGTGAACATTCTCTAGGCCTGCGCAGCTGGCATCCAGGGATCGTAGTCGTCTCCATGGGAAGCTTCCCGAGAGTTTATCAAGCCAGATGTCTAATTGATGGCCATATAATGTTACGGATCGAAGTTGATTGATCAAATGCTGTTGACTGCTGAAATTTAAGTCCACTCCATCTTCAGGAAGTATGAAGTCAAGTTCCAATTCCGTTTCCGTATCTGTCAATATTGTCTGGGGCAGTTTCGATAATTCCTCGAATTGTTCATAAAATGTCAAGCCAACATGGAGCGTTTTGACCTGAAAGGGCGAAAGAATTTTCTGCAAGGCTCTTGGAACTTCGTCATCGGCCACTGAATCCCCAAACTCTACTGACAATGTGACTGGAACTTTTCCAGCTCGTAGGAGCCATCGCTGATGAAGTTCAACAGCACGATCGTCTATCAAAGCTGTGTAGAGAAGTCGGGTGTTACACCATAGCGCGG
This sequence comes from Amanita rubescens, assembly GCA_015039365.1. Classification (NCBI taxonomy): domain Eukaryota; kingdom Fungi; phylum Basidiomycota; class Agaricomycetes; order Agaricales; family Amanitaceae; genus Amanita; species Amanita rubescens. The sequence continues at coordinate 59,258 of WION01000072.1, forward strand.
ATGTGGAAAATGCCACCATCCTCCAGCGTGAACACACATGGGATATTGCAAGTTGGGGAGGAAAATTCTTCTTGGAGATAGGGAAATCAACAGGCCCATGAGCTCGCGCAACTAGAGCGAATATTCGACTGAGAACTTCATCCGGGAGACGGTCGTGATCGTGAGGTACAAGCGCCATGACGATGCCTGGTCGATTAAGCTCTTCCTCTATTCCTTTTTTCTTTTCCAAAAGCCGTTCTACTTCTCGCTCAATATTTTTCAAAGTCTCTCGTTTCTGCATCATGGCATCGTAAATGGTGCTCGCCTCTAGATTGCTTTGCGCGTGCCCGCGATTGGTCAGGCCCGTCTACCACGTATAAGCCGGGCCTTTGTTTCGATCAAAAAAGCCTACCGTTGATTTCAACTTTGCAGCTACCATAGCGGCCGTCCGTTTCCAGGACTGCCACGCTCCGGACGCGACCATTGGCATGACGCGAATTGTCACACCCAGAGCAACAGAGTTGTAACATCACATTGTCAACTTCTCGAAATGGATAACTCGCTACCCCAACGAACCCTTCAGCTCGGCGTTAACGAACCATCTGCCGTGGTGCACAAAACTGTGCCGGTAGTGCCTGGAGAACACAGCAGACAGTACTAACTAGCAGGATAGGACTGTCTACTGTCTCCCTGTCGAGTCACATCAAGAAAATGCCAAGTTACGAACCAAGTGTAATTAGACATAAGTGCTCTGATAAATAATACATCGGTATTCTGGAACTCAGATTCATGTACTGTGTATCCATTTGCAATCAGGTGAAAATATTTGGATTTCACTTTTCGTGATACTTTTGGAAGAGCGCGAAGGTCTTCGGGAAGGATTCGCAGGCCAAGTTGTTCCAAAATAGTCAAGTTCTTGACCGTAACAGCGCATTGGGTGCGAAAAGTGAAAGATAGCGAATAGGTAAGTGGTTCTTCTTCATCTTTGACGACCAGGATCAAGGAATAGACCAACAGAAAGGGAACGACGACTGCAACGATCCACACAGTCCAATTCCTCCAGAAAGTGGTCCAATCAATGCTCGACAGCGTCGCCCAACCACCTAGTCGACGTACCTGATGAAGAACCCTGTCGTTTTGATGACTCAAGCGCGAGTCATCAATTGTCAGTTTGTCGCGAGGAAATTGTTGGTATTGATACCGTCGTTGAAGAGTTGTCGAAGCCGTCTGAGGTGGCGAATGCCCTTGATGGCCGGATCAGTTTGGATGCCGGTCGCTGGGATTCGTTTGATAGCAGTCGGGCTAACGAAACTAGAGCGGGCGGTGATGCAATCCAGGCGCAAATATCGGATTCAGGGGGGGGGGTATGGTCGGCCGTCTGTGTATTGATGGTCGCGGCTGTCATTGTCAACATGGAGAACTTCCTGGAAGACGAGGTTCTACATATGTTAAACGAAGAAACGAAAGATCTACAACAACGTACCTCAAATGTTTTGACCACAGAAGGCGCGCAGTCGATTGCGTTCGACGCCGAGGCCTATCCTGATGATGCAAATGAAGACCCGGGTGGTTTACTTATTGAAGATACTCCGTTCGCATGGATTGAAGACGTTGAATGCAATATCTGTATACGTAAAAGAGACTCCGTTAGCATCGGAGAAAACTGTTATTGAAGGAAAAGACTTACCGGTCGGGGATTCGATCGTGGATGAGTCCAAGGGAGTGAGGATAGCAGAGGACTCAACCCCGATGACGATCCTATTGATATGTTGAAGCCGGTTAGTATTGATGTTATTGATGATGAAATTGGCGATACCAGTTGCGGTCGTCAAAATGGGTTTGATAGTGAGGCGAAGAGGGTCTTTCTTCAGTCTCAAGTTCAGCGCGAATAACGACCATTTCCAAATTAGGCCGTTCTTCAATACGTTCGGCAGCCTCCAAATAGATGGATGGGGTAAAGACGAATTTGATGGGAAAAGATGTCACCGGCAATGTCTTCAACGTCGTCCATGTTTGGTATCTCGCCAGGGTCAAGTTCGGTCAAGAAATCGCAGGACTCCATGTCCTCGACTTCATCCACTCCCTCGTAAGTGTCATCTTCATCAATAGCTATAGCTAGCGCTGACAAGTCCCCGGGGTCTCCAGAATCATCTGAATCTTCATCCAACAGAGCAGCGCTCCCGTCTGCATCCCTCGATCTCGACCTCGACCTCTCGGAGTTAGTAGAGCCAGAATGGGTGAGAAAGCTTTCCGGGGACTATAGCACTACTAGAGGTAAACAAAAATTTAGGGCATGCGTGATATACTCCAAAAATTGTAGTATGGACATCTATAACACTATCCCTTTACAAATTGTGCTATGTTCAACTAAGTTGATAACCGATAACCACTGGAGTTGAGAGAGTCCCCCATGTAAACTGCCGTGCTCGCACGGGTATCGGCTAGTTACTTTATATATAAATGCGGTCGGATCTGGTGATGCAAAAGGAAGAGCAGGAGAAGAGCTTTGTCGCAGAGCACGCATTTGTTGACATTGCGTAGAAATTTGAACGTGAGGTATAGGGATTAGTGTACTAACATATAGGTTTTCATATAACAACTTTCAAAGCCCTACTTCCTTAGGTATTCATTGCTCGATCTACAGACAGAGAAGGGCAGCGGATAAAGGGAAGAAGCGACGTGAATGTTGGGATTCTCATTCAAGTTGTCGGCGGGGAACATGGGTGCTACGTTGAATTCAGTGGACGAGTTACTTTGATTCTCATTCAAGTTGTCGGTGGGGAACATGGGTGCTAAGTTGAATTCAGTCGACCAGTTAGAACTTTGCGTCACAAAAAAAGGTTGTACTCACGCAAAGCTCTCCCAACAATGCCCCACAAATATGAATCATCTTGCAAGATGCCCATTAAATTCTCGTTCTGTGACTGCGAGGTGTATCTCAAATATGTAAAAAGATTTCAGATACATACAGCACGTTTCAGCTCGACCAACTTCTGCTTTGAGGCCGTCGCTTTATGGTGTAATGTGGCAGCTACGCCCTTCTTTTTTTAGCTTCTTTCGCACAACCATCGGGAATCAATCACCTTGGCAATCTGAGCATTCACCCACTTGTACTCCAAATCATCGAATCCACCTGGCCAGAATCCAGTCCTTCTAAAGCGTTAGAAACATTTTTACCAGACAAGAAAGTATTCGAACCCCAGCAGTTGAGCAATTAAGCGGTCAATGTGTGCTTCCAAGCTTGAGATGTATATGCTGCGCCTTTGTGGCTTGCTCAAGGTTAAGCTACACACTACTCAACACCAACTACAGGGACTTGGAACAGCCGACCTACAGTTCGGAGGGGGTGAAGATATAATCCTCCAGGATATGGTTCCAGCTTTTTCTTCTCTTTATTCCGTTTTTGTAAGCGCAGAAGTCAGTTGGGCTTGATTGGAGTTGGTCAGACATGATGAAGCGGGACAGGAGAAGAAACGGTCAATATCGCGCTGTTTGTATTCTAGCTGACTGCGCCTCTTTGGCAGTCGGATTTGGTTTTCGTTTCGCCGCTTCTGAGCCAAACCTTGAGGCAATTTCGATCATAGACTCAGTAAACTTCGACTGAAGCTTGTCTCAGTGACTCCCGGATTGCCTGCCAGTGGGATCGGCGCTTCGGTTAGATCGTTTCATTTCCAAGATTGCTTCCGGCTTCTGAGCCTTGAGCCTAATCAGCCTGCCCAGGAAAGGCATTAGCGGAGGATGTGATAAGCGTTATCTTCAACTGCCTGCCGCCTGCATTTGACGCTCGGCTGGTTAGCCCATCGGAATCATCTAGGAATGCAATGCCATTAGTTAAGACTAGTCTACTTCCTGGCAGAGCGCGGCGTACTGGTCTTCATACTTGCGCCTTGATAAATCCGCGTATGGAGTGACGCTGCCTTCGTCTGAAACCAATTGAGAGCCTAGCTCGTCGTGTCGCTCGGAGTGAAGAGCGTAGTGATCTCCGAGTTCATGAAAATAGTTCATGATGATGTCGCCGGGATTGGACCGGAAGGTAAAATACAAGGAGTCCAAAGAGGATGAGGGTCCGGCAGAAAAGGAGGAATGAGGCTGGAAATCGCACAGTTGCGAAGCGGAGTGACCGGTGTGGCCCATGTAGATCGAGATTGGATGTTCACAACGGAATACGCGGATAGAGCCAGAAGCCAGTTCGCTTTGTAAATCACCTAGAAATTGGTTTGACAGAGTCCAGACTCCCGAATAGGCAATTCCTCGACCAGCCGGAGAGCTAGCACGGAATACCCATAACACCGCTGACGGTCAACCCCAGCGCTCACACCATGTCGCCGACAATCGACTTCGCACCTTGCCATTTCTGAAGATCTGAACACTCCCAAGAGCTTGTAAGATTTGTAAGCCTGCTAACTTGGGAAGAAAATGCAACCCGTCATTGCCTCCCCCAAGTGCGCGGCGTTTAATTGCACGCAAAAGGTAAACATCCTCCCCAAAAGTCCTTCTCAGACCCTGAAACTAGCGTTTCGGAAGCACAACAACAAAGAGCTTAACTGCGCACGGCGGTTCGGATGGAGTGCGCAAAAAAGTAACAGGGATCCCAAAGTAGCATGCACTAGGATCAGGACGATGTGTTAGAAGTACGCCGCGTGGCGATCTTCCGTAGGTCAAAGGTAATTTGGCACCATTAATACCCGATATAGCCCATTGGTTAGTGGAATGCGCCCGATAGTGCGACGCTCGGGTTTTGGTGTGCAGATGGAGATCGTACGGATCTCATTCTCCATATTGACAGAGAACCCCTTCCGGTCTATTGTACTAATCAGGTTTTCGGTATTTTCTGCTTTGACCACTCCCGCCTTGCCAAACACAGCTTTCACTCTGACGCCTGCCATCCACGTCAAGCACTCAGCGCTCCCCCGGATCTCACACGCCAAACCACCACCGCCTGCACCGCCTGCACCGGGTCCAGCGCTCACCATGCCAAGCGATCATCAAGGCCATCACTCCACTGTGGATTCGCACCGGGAAGCTTTTCGCCGTCCCTCAAGTCAGATCTTCGGATTCACGAAAATCAAATCGAATGCCATTTGCCGATCTGTCAGGTTATCACTTCACAACAAATAAAAGTTTAGAAGATTATAACTTCGTCAGAACTCCGCCGAGTCATTCCTCAAGCACATGATTCACATCGGGGGGAACGGATCCTCTAATTATTTAAAAGGGCATGAGCGTACTAGGATGAATCAACTTCAAAATGACTTCCACTCCCTCCCAAGTCGATCCAGTTTACCAGGTATGCATACCCACACCGTTGTTTGAGTTTCAGTTGTCATTTTCTAGTAGGCGCTCTCTGGGAGTGACAGTAACAAGAGTAGCAACCAGGACGACCGAGAGGAGAACTTGCGTTCAAAGGCGTGGTCTGCCTACTTGTCACTAATCGTGCATGCCGCTTCAAAGGAGATGGGAGTCCCGGAGGCCATGATTATTGCAAAGTGGATAGAAGAAAGAGGACTTGAAGCTTCGATAAGGGAAAATGTCGTGCATAAAGGAGAGGCTATTCACGCTCAAAGTGAGTATGGGGCTCTTAATTAATCCATACTAACCAATGTGGTAACTTTTGCAAAGTTGAAAGAGCTACTGAGAGAGTGGAATTACGCAAGAAAGTGGAAGGTTTAGAAGCACTCGTAGACGACTTGGGCAAAAAGGTGGAGCAATTGATAGAGGTTTTCCGGTCCGCGGCGTCATCTACCATTGATACTTCCGAGTTGCAGATGTGACTTGCAGTATCAGTCTATCAGACGAGTGTATAAATATTGACGCTGCTAGTTTATGTCACCGTATACGGCTATTATATTGATTTGGCACACCAATCTAGTATACGGCCAAGGTCGCCGATTTGTGCACCTGCCAGCGCACTAGTACTTTTCTCGTGGAACGGGCGAAATTATTATTGTATCTGAGACAGCGCAGAAATAAAGACGACGAGATAGCCAAAAAGCAACGCGCTGCGAGGCGGCGCGTCCTATGAAATAGACTCGAGCGAGTGATGGCTAGAAAGGGCTTCAAGTTTGAGTCGAAATATGGGAGCTGAGCGAGAGAAGAGGGATTAACGTTGAGCGTCAAGTGCAGCGTCCATGAGGAAAGGGTTCCGGCGAATGTAAACTTGAAAAGATTCGGAAGCCCACCGACCTGCTGCTTGAATGATTGGGAAGGGAGTACCATGCAAAACTAAATCTGTTGCTCCTCCTGCACGAAGGGAGTGTCCTCCGAAAGATGGATCACAAACGGAGTGTAAACAGCGCAAAAACCAGGAACGCGTCGGGGAGAAGCCATTGGATCGAAGCCAGAGTTGGGGATGGAACGGAAAGAGTAGGTCGCGGGCAAGCAGGTACTGTTCGTTTCGTTGAGTGATAATGATGATGTTTCCTTCGAAAAACCTGTCAGCTTTGTGTGCAGGCAAGAGGAAGCTGAAAGCGGAGGTTGAAGTTTCGGCAGTGCCACGAGAGATGACACGACGATAAGAATGGTGCTGCTTGCTATCAAGAACAGTTATTTCACCAAGGCGAAGTAAACCAAGAAATCTGACCAGCAAGAGTTCTCGTGACCAATGGATGATTGCGATGATGCGTCGTCCTAGTACTACGGTCTGAATGGGGAAGGGCCGTGGGAGAACGTTCGGCGCGGGGGCGGATCTGGGCGGATGGACAGAGTACGTGGTGCCGAGCACAAAACCAACACCAAAATGGCCTAAAACCGAAGTCGAGAGAAGTCGTGCAGATGACGAGAAGTCGAGGGTCGCTAGTCGTAGTCCTGATGCTCTCTCCTGTAACCTAGGTGGGCTGTACTAGTAGTCGAAGGCGATACCGAGGCCAAATGAAAGATGTCGAGATGTCGAAACGTCGCTAGTCGCTAGTGTGGGGTGCCCGAGGGCAAAGTGGTGATGAATGTATGTATGAGAGATCTCTCACTCGCAATTAGTGTTGAAATTCGTACGTTCGTTACTTATATCTTTTCAGTCGAGCATGGCCGCTATTCTATTATTTGTCACTATTTGTTCCTACTTACATAATACGCTTTTTTGGACACGTATTTTCTTCGTGTACCTCAGTCTTCGTATCTGAAGGACTGAGGTATGATACCACTCTTTTATGTTATATATTACCTACTAAACATTAGTTTAGACATATCTATCTTTACAGGTAATAGAACTAGTCTTCGTATCTGAAGGACTGAGACATATCTATCTTTACAGATAGACCTTCAGGTTTTCACACGTCAACAGGTTATGGGCCCCGATAGCCTTAACTATTAAAAGACTCAATTGAACACTATCGCAATCCACTCACGCTCGCAAATCTAATCTAATGGCTGCCGCTGCCGCTGCTGCAACCCCATTGCCGTCCTCTCCGAACCCTCAAGTTCAGACCAGCTCTACTCCTTCCCAATCCCATCCAACTCCAGGTTCTAATCGCCTGTATGACATCCCATCCCTCGAAAACGATGCCGCGAATTTCCAGACGTGGAAATTCCGGATCCAAACGGTCCTCGACATTCGAGGGCTGTGGTCAATCGTGGATGGAACAAAATTGTGTCCCGCAAGTACTCAACTTGAGGAACACAGTCATTGGAAACGGTTAGACAAGGAGGCAAAGGCGCAAATATGTCTCACCTTGAAAGACGAACCTCTAAACGGAGTCTTGCATGTGACGACATCAAAGGAGGTCTGGGAGAAACTATGTGAGCGCTACGAAGGGAAAGGCAAGCAAACACAAGCCTACCTCATCGGGGAACTGTTCCGAAGTACCTTCTCCGATGATTCGCCTCTTGAACCGCAGCTCAACGCCATGCGTCATAAAGCCCACGTGCTTTCGTCGCTCGGTCTCAAGTTGGAAGATACGCTGATAGCGATTGCAATGGTTATCTCACTTCCCGAATCCTACTCGACACTCCGAACGATCCTAATGTCCACGGAAGACTCGCTTTCGCCTGACTCCGTTATAGCCCAAGTCCTAATCGAGGAGAAAAGCCGTAGAAATCCTTCGCAAACGGCCCTCCTTGCTCATGGTGGGAAAGGCAAGGGCAAAGATCAAAAAGGAGACAAGTTGAAGAAAAAGTGCGCTTACTGTAAAAAGAAAGGCCACGTGAGGGACGAATGCCGTCGTCTCAAAGCTAGTGAGAACAAAGAGCAAAAGCCGTCAGGCTCCAATTCCGAAAAGGAAAAGAAGGACGGGGAACTTACCGCGAAGGTCGCCACTATCGCTGAGCAACCTGCCGAATCAGAATCCCTCCGCCTCTTTGTCGCCAACGCTCTTGCAGAACGGTCAAGTCTCCTCGTAAAGTGGATCATAGACTCAGGTGCTTCGTCACCCATGAGTTCACAGCGCAATTGGTTCCACATGTACCGAGATATCTCCCCACCGAAAAAAGTCTGGCTAGGCGACGAACGTTATATTCTTGCTACGGGAATTGGTCAGCTCCATCTCGAAATGGATCTTGGTGGCGGAAAGAAAGGTCTTACCATTATTCGGACAGCGTACTACGTGCCTGACCTTAGCGGAAATCTCATCTCCGTATCCTACTTGACCAAACGAGGCTACTCAGTCAATTTCGACAATAGCGGATGTCACATCTTCAGCAAAAGCCGAGAACTGTGTGGAGTAGCCCGAGAAGTCGACAATCTTTACATCTTGAATGCCAAACCAGTTATCCCCGAACGCGCCTACGTCTCTCGCACAATGAGAGAGATGAGCGAGAATAGCGACTTAGAGTCTGCAACTCTCGAATCGGCACTCGTCGCCCGGACCAAAAAGTCCAAGGCACCACTCGGGATTTGGCACCGTCGATTTGGTCATATAGCGCTTGACGCCGTCAAACAGCTGTTGAGCCGCAAAATGGTAACCGGCATGGAACTATCTTCAAAAGACACACACGGATCGACATGCGTGCCCTGCCTAGAAGGGAAACAAACTCGAGAGGAGATTCCAAAAGAATCCACCACCACTCACCCTCGGATACTCCACCGCATCCATTCGGATCTTTGTGGACCTATGCAAACGCAAGCACGTCAGGGCGAATATTATTTCCTCACGTTTATTGATGGAAATACTCACTACGTAAAGGTGAAGCTACTCCGCTCCAAAGACGAGACTTGCAAAGCGCTCAAAGCGCTTATCGAGCGCGCTGAGGTTGAAACCGGGGAACGGGTGAACTACTTCCGTAGCGATGGTGGAGGCGAATTTGGATCAAAGGAATTGACTGCATATTTCGAGTCAAAAGGTATCCATCACGAGAAAACGAATGCGTACACTCCGCAGGAGAACGGGATCGCCGAACGTATGAATCGGACGATTGTTGAAATGGCCCGCACGCTTCTCACGGATGCCGACCTTCCAAACCGTTACTGGAGTTTTGCTGTCAACTACGCCGTATACGTCTTAAACTGGTCGCCAACTCGCACCTTAAAAAACACCTTAACTCCGCACGAAGCTTATACCGGCAACAAGCCGTCTGTCGCACATCTCCGAATCTTCGGCTGCAAGGCCTATGCTCATGTTCCGAAAGAAAAACGTCAGAAACTGGACAAGAAAACGATGGAATGCATTCACCTGGGTTATTCCGAACACAAAAAGGCCTATTTACTCGTTCATCGTTCGAGTGGGCGCATTGTGGAATCCCGGGACGTCCATTTCGACGAAGGCGAACTTGTAGAGCCTACCAGAGTCAGGATTGAGACTGAAGTTACCCAAGACGAAGCAGAAACAAGAAACTCACCTGTTGAGGAGGTAAATGACTCAGAATCTGATTCAGAGTCATCTGTGGATCTTGAAGGGCTTCTGGACGTCAAAAGCGACGACGACGATGACGGAGATGACTCAGATTCGTCATCTAACAGCTATGGGACAGCAGGTAGCACTGCTGATGGTGTTTTACAACCTAAAAACGCTAAAACTCGTCCTGGCGGAGAATTTCGCGCCACGCCGACTTCACCGTCGGATTCAGCGACCTCGAAAACCCCAGGAACCAGTTCAACTCACCCTAGAAACTCCAATCTACCGCCTGTACAGCCTTATCTACCTCCCACTGCTGAAATTGATGAACCTCGTCGTTCGACAAGGATCCGAAGAGCGCCGGTGCGCGATGATGATGAAAGATACTTCAAGTCGTCATATGGAAACCGGACTGCCCATCAATTGAGTGGAGGAGCGAGTGTGGCAGGAGGAGGACGAGGAGATAACGAGGGAGGAGGAGATGTGACGCAAGTCACACATGTGACCGACGAGAATGCCAGAACCGCCGCCCTGGGCGACCCACTCACCTTTCACGACGCCATGTCCCGCGAGGATTGTGAGCAATGGAAGAAGGCATGTAATGAAGAGCTCGAGACTCTTAAGAAGTTTGAAGTGTTTGAGGAGGTTCCACGACCACACGATCGCAAAATCGTCGGATCTAAGTGCGTCTTTAAATTGAAGATGGGACCTGATGGTCAAATCGAGCGCTACAAGGCCCGTCTCGTTGCCCAAGGTTTCTCGCAGGTCGAAGGTATCGACTATAACGAAACTTTCGCACCAGTGACGAAATTCAACTCAATACGACTACTTCTCGCCCTCTCTGCCCGTTTTGACTGGGAAATTCACCAAATGGACGTCAAGTGAGGCTATACCGTCTAAATGATATATCAATGCTCGGTAAACGAGCGTTGGATGGTTATATATTTTTGCCGGTCATTTATCGAGCAGCGTGATATATCAAGGTATGGGAAATTCATACATAAGCTGGCTGACCGCCCTGCTGACCTGATTTGGCATTGTCACGCACTCCTTCCTTTTGTGGACAACCTCAACAGCCCTCGCGCGCCCTCCGGAAAAACACTGGAAACTGGAATAGAGGTGGCATGTAGGCACATTGGTGTATCATGGGGGGGTGATTTAGACCGCTGGAATGGCTTGGAAGCGATAGGACGGCCAGGTAGGCGCGTAGGGGCCATGGATGTCTGGAAAATGAATCCAGTAGGTATTAGGACGACATTTCTAGATAAAATATAGCAGTATGAACCGTGTTTCTGTTGGATTACAGTATATATGGATCAAAATTCAAGTCTGAATAAGTTACATCTCGGCTATGCTTCGGTAATCGGTAATAATCATAGGATGAATGAAGAGTTATGTTGAGATAGTGTTAAATCTAAAGGGACTTGGGCGGCCATACTGTATTTTCGTCTGACCTTTACTCCAATTGGACTTCTCAATGTGATATTACCACATGTATAGTAAAGTACAACTCAGGTAAGGTAATTAACACTGTCAGCGATGAATATTTTTGGGCGGAACGCGCAATTCATGCCTGGCGATGTTTCGGCGTGATCATGTGACTTCTGTTTTCTGTGTGTTGCAAGCGGAAAACAGGAGCATTCAGCGTTGTCATTCATCCTTTTGGATCGTTACACTGATAATACATTAACATATACAATGCTACCACTGTGACATTTGCTGAGCTAGGTTCCACCAAGCTGTATGCTTGACTCGGATATCATTATGTAATTAAAATGTTTCAGGAAAAATAAAAGACTCACGTGGTGCTAAGAGCAATATCATGCTATTGCTCCTAATTTCTATGTCATGATTCAAGAGGCACCAAGGCCCATTTCTTGTGACGGAGATTTGGAAATTATCAAAACAAACATTTGTTCTATAATTAGCCAGGAGCCCTGCCAAATGTAGGTAGAGCGGCGGCACAGGCGCGATTGAGGGCGGGATAAGTGAGCAGTGGCCACTGGTAGCGATTGTTGAAATTTGTACGTTCGTTACTTATATCTTTTCAGTCGAGCATGGCCGCTATTCTATTATTTGCCACTATTTGTTCCTACTTACATAATACGCTCTTTTGGACACGTATTTTCTTCGTGTACCTCAGTCTTCGTATCTGAAGGACTGAGGTATGATACCACTCTTTTATGTTATATATTACCTACTAAACATTAGTTTAGACATATCTATCTTTACAGGTAATAGAACTAGTCTTCGTATCTGAAGGACTGAGACATATCTATCTTTACAGATAGACCTTCAGGATTTCACACGTCAACAGCGATAGCTATTGGGTGTGATATATAATTGGGGACGATGGATTACAGGCAAAAATATATAACGGATTAACTGGTAGCTACCGGTCTTGATATATCATTAGGCCAGCTTTCATCAGGAAAAACGTCGATGGCCGTTTAGACCCAATAATCACTATTTACATCTAATATGACTAATAATGTCTAGCCCAGATATTCGAGTCTAATTTACTAATAAATCATACAATATTTCGTCCAATCTGCTTAGTTAAAAAGAATATAGGTGTCTGGGATATTGAATGGATTGACAACGAAATGACCAGCACTGTATCACTACTTAAGTCCTGAGGTATCATAGGCACCCGTTGATTTGCAGATGTCGATCACTGCGGTGGGGAGCGGCCATACTAGTGCTACGGTTTGCGATGCGCAATGGGGAGATGTGGTTCATGTTCATATCGCCATCTGCATCGCGTTTTCGTTCTTGATGGTAATACTCTCGGATTTACCACTGTGAACATGTTAAATGGACAACATTTTAAGATGAAACAAACGTACTCACGTTCCCTTGTCGGCGGCCGAGACCTTGGTGTCAATTTCAAACGTGACCGCGACTTTGATTTGAGGAGCACCGCCAGGAATACGGCGAGTTCAAACTTGCCGAGCAAGCTGTTGTCCTTTGTGAGCGAACGTTCACCCTCGAAGACTTGGATGAGGACAGTGGGTTGATTCATGATACCACCAAGGACTCAGGGCATGACGTCGAGAAAAATATCTTCCCGGCCGATACACTGCCTTGAATAACTGCACCAATAGCGACGGCCTTGTCGGAGTTGACACCCTTGCTAGATTCACGTCCAAATAGTGTTTTGTTGACTGGCCACCGACGAGGACGACCTCGTTAATCTCGACACAGAACCTTCTTGCACGAGTCAATGGTTCGTTGGATAAGGGGGTCGACAAGGGACTCGAACTGCGACCTTAGAGCTTGGTATTAATGTGCTTTGGCCCAGTAGCATCCGTAGTGATGAAGGGCAAATTGATTTCCGCCTGGGTAGTCGCCGAAAGCGCAAATCTTCGCCTTTTCTGCAGCTTCACGAATCCGTCTGCATTTCGAGGGTAGAGATACCAAAGGTACACCACCAAGGTCATAGACAGCGATAACGGCACTTTCTGCTTGTCTAGACCATAAGCGAGCACAGCGGCGGTAAGGTTTGTTGATGACACGAAGAACCTCGAGACCAGTGATTTGACCGGCATCCTTTCGTCGCCTGCCGTTGAGCATCGTTGAAGTAGGCCGGTACCATTACGGCTGCATGACTGATTCAAGTGTCGGATGACGTGGTTCATCGGCGAGGACTTACTTCACTGGTTTGTTGATATACTGACTCGCAGTATCACACATCTTGACTAGGACCATGGCAAATAGTCCCTTGGGGGACTATATCAAGACTGAGTGGTCTGATTTATGGAGATGACGGTGAAACATACGAATTTCTGTCTATGTCTGATCAACCGTTTGCGGCCGAAGGCAAAAACGGTATTAGCCGAGTTAACGACCACCTGACGTTTTGCAGGAAGACTCTCCGTGTTTCGTGAAGGCGACAGCTGACGGAGTCGCCCGTTGGCCCGGGCCTTCCAAGTTTTCGACGACTCCCGTCTTTCCTTCCATTACGGTTACCCACATCCGACCCCTGCAGGTGGGAACGACAGTACCGAGAGTAAAAGAGTTGACATCAATGAGGACTCGCGCTTTTGTCATCAGCGAGAATAGCGCCCTGTGCAAGGGGAATCATCCGCAAAAATGTTAAGTCCACTATTTGCTTCTGTTTGTCACGTGACATGTTCAACTTCCTAATAAGCTGTCAGCTTCTCCCACCATCGCCCATGCAATAAGGTGAATGACGAATTCACTGGCTGTAGCTTCATCCCCTCACTCACGTTTGCTCCGGAAAACCAGACCTCGAATGAGATGTGCCCGCTCGGTTCAGAACTTGAACGTTCGCCCTTCTTTTGGCACTCATTGTTCTCTCGCTGACAACATTAAGCATATCATTGATATCAGACCATCCAGTTTCGAGTTCTGCCACTTGTGTGTCGGTCAAGCTTTTGGAAGGGACATGTTGCAAGCGAAGGGGTGCCTCGAATGCGCTCTAGTTTCTCGGTCATGGCTTACTTGAGATATTCTCCCCCACGTTCTCTTGAGAGAGCCGAGGAAGGGAGAGGCTGCTTGCAGGCAGTCTCGGGTTCTGGTGAGCGTAAAACACTTGCTAAATGCTCTGTATTGATATCACCCTATCGCACGCCATCAGCCTCCAACGAGGTCTCTATCTACGTTAATACTTGTTCACTCCGCCACTGGTCTCGGCAACCTGCGGCTCCCTGACGTTAGGCTCAACCATAAGCGCGCCTTCTTCTTCCAAATATGCTATTGCCGTCAGTCTCTGCTCTCCTTGCTAGCTGCACCTCCGCGCCTTTGCCAGGACCTGCCAGGACCCTCTTTGTATCTTGGACATGCACGTAACCTGTCTTGCTCCCCATCTTGCGTTCAACCCTTTTCAATTAAACTTGCGTACATCGTCAATACCCTCTTTTCTCCCTTTCTCACTTAATACCAGGACTATGGATACACGAGGACGACAGGAAAACTCGCGATGGGAATGGGTGTCAAACCTTTCTTTGTCGCAACTCAATCATTGTTGATGACCCGCAGTGGGCCATAAGATTTGTTACAAACGTGCGAACCTGTAAACGGTATGGGTAAGCGTAGCACCTGTGTTAGTAACACATACACTAGTATGTTATAGTCTAGATACCCTCTTTAATAGCAATATATTTAGTTTTGTCATCGTAAATCTGAGAGATCTCGAGGAAAATGCCAATACTTATTCTGTAAAATCTTGTATAATGTGGTTCTTTTAATGCTTATTAAGCATAACTTAGACAAAAATATAGGGGGGGTGAATTAATCTAATCCTGGCGTAATTAGATCAAATTCTGCCTATATACGTATAATCGGAGCTAAACAGAGTTCTCCGTTTTTCCTGATGCTTTGGTGTTTCTTGGGCTCAGAAGCGAGTCCAGTTGAGCTCTCAGCAACAGTCACGTATGTGTGCTGGGTGACCTATGCCACACACAGCGTCATTGGTGCTATGGCAGGTTCAGGTTCGCCCTCCGTGCTGAACCCGGACCGCCAACCGGGCTCGGTCCAGGTGCGAACCCGGTTCGCAAGGTCCGGACCTTGAATTTCCGCGGCCAGTATATGAGCAGTACACCGCAACCGTTTCGCTCTTGTAGTAGGTATAGTAATGTGGCAATACATAAATTTTACGATGATGGTAATACAATAATGGTTGACACATAAACTACCAAGAATTGACCAAATAGTACCCTGAGGAGAAATTTCACGGACGATTACAATGCTGACCAGAATTTCGAACTAGGTCACATCTGGTAAAATTTGCGCTGGTCTCTGATTCCACGTTGTCCCCAAGTCAAACTTTTTGTAATTGCCAGAATCGGCGAGCTATTCCTTTCTCCGATGTCAACTGGGTTGTTTTCCTACCCTTTCTGTAAGAGAAAGCTTGCTGGAAACCGTTGGGATGGGCTTCTTTTGCAGCCTTAGCACCCTCCTTTTCTTTCTTTTTCCGCTCTTCAGCCAAACCCTTCAAAATGTCTGATGGTGTGTATCTCTTTCCATCTGATGACCACTTTTCCCAAAAATCATGGGAGCCCAATAACTTGTATTCACTCATGAGGAACTTGAAGAAGGGGACTTGTCAGAAAAACATGCTTATACTAGGGGGCAGTCTACTCACGTTCCATTTTGACCAGTTTTGTTTCAAATGTTTCCACTGACAGGAACCAATGTAGATGCTATGGAAGTGCTTCAATGGTATTGACTGCCCCTTTATTACCAGCGGTGATATATTTTTCCAGCTAGGCCACGAATCATCCCAGATGCCAATCAATCGCCCTATGTCCAGGCCAATACCACTGGGTGGGTCTGGAATGTCTGCTTCTGTGAAGTGAAGTGGTATTCCTGTTTGAAGATTTACAGTATGACACCTCATACCCTGGTGCCTAATGGTTCCTGGCACCTTTTTGAGCATTGGTGCTGTTGAGGACTTAGAGCCATGAGTTGACTCTGAAGGGGCTGGGGATGATGACACCTCTATGGTTGTCTGGGTATTTTTCCAGCGGGCAGCCTCTCCTTCTGAGTGCGGAGAACTTGAAGTTACAAGTCTGGTTGCCTAGATATACCGTCAATATTCTGTTTTTCAGTTTATCTGACTTAGTATACCCATTGAGATAGATCATTCTGAACCTGAAATTGCGTAGCCGAGTCTGATCCGGCAGCCAAAGTCAGATTCTGGGTGGCTTGTGATTGTTCCCAACGAATAGTCGATAGCTTTGGTTTTCTTGGGCTTCCCAGTTCAAGTTTCCTTTTCCCTCCGAAGTCAGGTCCTTTATGTGGTCGACAGTTTGGTGAAGATGCTCTACCGATTTCTATGTCAGATATGAAGCAAAACCTTTGGGCAAAACATACGTCCAAGCTTCCTTTTTCTGGCTGAACTCTTGCAATAGTTTGATATAAGCCTGCTTTTTCCTTTCCTTAGGCTTCAAATTGTATTTGCCACACAGATTTTGTAATACGGGCAAGTTCATGTGATGTCTTTGAATTTGTGAATAAGTTTGCATTGTCTAAGGGAGGCCATGAACTTAACCCACATATCGTAATAAACAACCTTTTGGGGTGTTTCGTGTGCGACAGGATATGATTCAGGGAAAGGCAAACCGTCACGTCCATTCCCATCATCTTTTGGAGTCACCATTGAGATAAGAAGCAAACGGGAGTGAAGTGATGTACCGGATACTAGACCTTTCAATTGTTTTCCATCATTTCCTTTTGATCTGTCTTCTTGATCATCCTGTCCCAGAGTTTGTTCACAATCCATTGGAGGCTCGTCTAACTGACTCTGAAGCCCCGGGTTAATTGCTGAGCTCCGGACATGTTTTCTTGGTGCGGCAGGGCATTTCCGCTTCTGTTTTGCGGCCTCGGGCTGTTATACCAGATGCACGTAAGTTCAAAATACCATCAGCAATAAAGTCAGGCATACTAATCGGCTAGCCGATAATTCTCGGGTCTCTGATTCCTGATATTCCGTTCTCCGTGTTGCCGCGAATGTCTTGTTTGATAGGGCTTTGCGGGTTAGCCTAATCCTTGACCTCAGTACACGTTGAGTATGGTTTGAAGTTGGATGATCAGACTGATTCATGTCTAATAATTTTTAATTGGCTGGGGACTCCTTACAAATGCAGTATTAAGTCGACACTTACCTGAGCTTGAGTGAGGAGGATGGCACTAGCGGGAGCCGTGCGCCGCTGCAGCGGCTGTCGACGACTCGTTGTCGGAGCAACAGAAAGAGTTTTTCCTCCGTCAACAACTTGTGGCTATCCAACGCGAGTTGAGCGCTCTCGGAGTTTGTCAGGGCAGGACTCAGGAGGCAGTTCGTCAGAATTGGACGACAATGAACAACATGAAGCAGATGATATGGCCCTTGAATGGTTATGTATTCTATGCATAAATCTTAATTCCCTACATTCTCATCCAAGTTCCAACCCACCCTCGTTGTGTCCTTTCTCCGTATCGGTCTACAAAAGTTCCGAGGCCGAAGTGTAATAACCCCGTCGCTGTTCCATTTTTTTCCGAGGCCTGAAAGGACTCGGTCTCTTCCTGGTGCGGCTTTAACCGACCAATTGGCCGGCGAGACCCGGGACACACTAGTGCGCACGGCATTTTCCGGCACAAACGTCCCCGGACAGACGCGAGACATAACACAGGTCGTGCGGCGAGTCGCAACACTACGCCTCTTGCATGAGACCTAAGTGCTAGGTCTCTTTACCAACACCCTCTTAACTTCCCATTTAACAAAAGATCAAGACGATACCGAGTATGTAGAGTCTGTCTCGAACGTTCGTGATGTTGATGATGACGATTCCTATCAATACAGATATTTCCGCTCTGACGAAGAAGACAAAGATGACAACATTCCCGGTGATAAAGAAGACGCGACCGATATGGATTATTCCGTCAGTTGCTGTGTCCTTTGCCTCCCCAAATCTGTTCGTCTTCTCTCAGCTCTGTCACTCTCTTCTGCTCTCTCGTGTCGACATAACACCTACACAAGGTATGTGCTCCCAATCTAAACCGTTCAATTGTGCTGACCAGCTATGTTTCATGACTATCCTGCCTCAACTTTCGTACTCACCGCACGAAACCGCTCTTCCCTACCACCGACTATCCGTCCTAGCCTTTACCCGCCCTAGCCGACGCCGCTATTACCCTTAATTTTATTGCTATCGCTATCGTATACGTGTCCTTGTACGCAATATCGCCTGTCCACGTTACCAAGCCTCCGCTTCGGCCTATTGCATCCTCTAGCATTTGATTAATCGCTTCTTTAATATGGCCAACAACCAGCTGTCTAATTCTACCACTGTATCGGGCTCCCGGCCTTGTTCTACAGCCTCGCACTCAAGCAAAGTTGTCGCTCCTCTATCTTTATCTTGTCATGCTTCTCAGACGGCTCTTGCGTTCCAATCAAACGCAGCTTTCACTCGTGCTCTAGTTCGACCGACGCCTCCCACTGTGGTCCGCGAGAAGGACCCGTCATCACTCGCTACTCCTGCGTGTCTCCCAGAACTTTCTCCTCTATGCATACCGGCGGTTCCAACCGCTTTGTCTTTGCCTGCAGACACGCCTAGTACCACTGCAGTCGCGAGTCCAAGGAGCGACTCGTCTCACAAGGAACCCTCTTCTGGATCTCAAGAGGACGGAGAGTTGGAGGACTCGAAGTCCTCCGACGTCGAGATCTTTTTGTCTTCGCTTGGTCTTGAAAACGCTGTGCCCAGTGCGCATACATCGACAGGTTTGTTTATATTCAACGCTATATTGACAATTCCTTGACCCTTATGAACAGCGCCCGACTCTGAACACGTTCCTGAGGACGTTCATGTCTCCCCTACCATTACACAACAGCAAAAGACGGCTAATGTATCGGATGACATCCTTTTGCCTCAATTGCCGCCAGCTCCTTTGCAGAAAACCATCCCTCTCCAGGACGTCACGTCTGACAGCGAAGCGCCAGGTCCCCCTACTAAGCCAACTCCTTCGCAGCCTGTCGTAGTCCCCAAGGAGACGACCCAACATTCTCATATAGCAGAGGAAAGCGTTGCCGAGCGGTTAGCGCCTTCCAACTCCCGAGATATTTATCTCAACAACTGTATCAATATCGATAGCTCCCATAAGACACCTAACGTTTATATCAATGGCCTACCTCCTCATTTTCCTGAAGAGCAACTATATGCGCTCGCTGCGCCTTTTGGGGCCATTCGCAGTGTCCGGACATTTACTCGACACGTCAAGGAGAGCGAGAGCGGCTGTCTTTACGTTTCGAGGTTCCGTTTTTAAACGCGGATTTTAGATTTGAAACTGTCGAGGCCGCAGAAAAATGCATAATGTCTTTGCGCAGATAAAGACTGTTAGGCAAGACATTCAAGCAGCACACGATATATACTGGCAACGTTTTCCAGCCCTAAGTGACATCCATCTCCTAACGCCAGGCATGCTAACAAGGTCCGGGATTTACACCGGGAAAACGCGAGACAGTGCGGACAGCATTTTCCAGTGAAGAACATCCCGGCCAGACGCGAGACATACGCACGCCGCGAATGATTCCTTCTACTTCTATGCGACGGGCACATTCTACGACAGCTATGAGCTGCGATGAAGGACCGACCAGAAAACGATAGACACGACGATAAAATTGACCTTCCCCGTTGACTATGTTCGGGCCTCAGCAGTGGCGACCCGAGTGCGCCGCTTTCATGAGAACGACTTCCCACCTCTCAAGATTGAGACCGGGAAGCAGATCGTTCCTAGGGACACTCTCCCTCGCTCGCCAATGTCCACTCATCTTGTTGACTCTCATCTCATAAGTGCCGACTCTCATCTCACAAGACCGACGACCCTACTCGGTGCACCTCATGCAGCTAAAACACTCGTCTCTCTGCCGACTATTTCTGCACGCTTGAACAAGACGAGTCGCATGACCAACACAAGCTCGCCGTGACTCACGCTGTTAACTCACTCGCTCGCCCTCCTGCCGACCAGAATAGCTCGTAATCGACGCTTCGCCCAAAGACTCGGAGATGCCGTTTCGTCTAGCTCTTTCAAAGGTCGCTTAACGCGTTCCTTGTTTCAGATTCTTTACTCCAGCACTGCATCTCGCAGCTGTCTTTTAACAAGACGGCTGGATCCGAGACTCGTTGCATGACGTGGCGGGACACCACACATTTGCGCTCACCATTCGAAGTGCTCCTGGTGGCTGGTCCCCCCAGCAGCCGTGTACATGTTGGGCCGGCCACCATTCAGAATCGACATGACCTAAATCGCGACGAGGCCCGAGACGAGACCTTCTCCAGCTCGACGCTCTTCTCCTCTAACGGTGAGACCCGACATATTCCTCTATCTGGAACTCATGATGACCGTCTTCCTCTAGGTGAAAAGCCCGACTTGTGCATTTGCCCCTGCCTTCCGGTGATGAGTGTCGCACGGCTTTCGGCGACGATGAGTAATGTCTGCCGACAAATCAACTCTCTTTGTCTCAAGAGTCAAGACCGACACCGGGGTTCGGATCGCAGTGCCTGCTACATTGCCCTCGCCTTCCCTTGAGCTCGTAGCGCATGCAGTGGTTCGACCTTGAGTGTATCACCTGACTCCCCAACTCGGAGTGTCTTCTTGCTGGAATTTCAGAGTCCGTGGCGTTGGAATATGATCTAGTCGATCTTGTTAGCAGTTGAAGGTACCCGAATACCAAGCATTGTATGTTATTTTCAGGCATTCCTGATACGCAGTTGCTGAGCATACATATATTATTGCATTTCTTAACATATATTATGGACATATTGTAAGGCAGTGCATGTGAATGTGGCCTCGGACCATGCCACGCGATGCGGTGGCCCACGTTGAATTCTTATGGTCACCATGAACACGTCATGTTCACTCTTCTTCACGGCATTTCACGGTGGTTCATGGTAGGTCACGGCGGTTCACGGCGGTTCACAGTGAACCACAATAAACACGGCTCAGAATGTAAATACAGTGGGATTTTGTCCGATAACTATGGTAAGTCATAACCGCACCAAACATAACCAAATTTAGCCAAATTATAACTTGAACTTCATCAAATGCTAGCAGGACTCTTTCGCCGTCTACACCAGTCGTCTAGATCTGTTGCTAGTTCTCGTGTGCTTCGGATACGTCTCAAGTCTTCTATGGCAAATCCAAACCCAGGTGCCGATGCGCAGCAGCAGGATATTCCGCACTTTACCTTCTCCGAAGAGCCACTGGGTCTACCTGCGTCGGAAGGCTTCGGTTACTTTCAAGGTGGACCGGGACTCACATTTGGCCCTGATGGTCGCTTCAAGCTTCAAGCTAAATTGGGATTTGGTACAACGTCAAGTGTATGGCTTGCTCGAGACCACGTGTAAGATTCTCTTTCATGTTGACGCCATGTAATCGGTAACACACTATCTTCTAGTGACAATGTACATGTGGCCATCAAAATACTCACGGGACATGCGACATTTTTAAATCGTGAACATAAACTCCGTGAATTGGAGGTCCTCCAGCGTTTGCGCTCGGTGACTCCAGATGGGTCCTATGATCATTGTGCCAGCCTCTTGACTCAATTTGTCTACCCGGGTATTGATGACGATGGTGAACACCTTTGTCTTGTAACGGAGCTATCCGGCTCCAGCGTTCAGGATACCTTACAGACCCTGCAAAAAGGCAAATTCATTCCTGTCCCTACTGTGAAGCGGATTTTGAGGCACGTGCTGCTTGGTATCGCGCGCTTGCATAAGTGCGGGATCGCCCATACCGGTATGTTTACATTATAACATACTTAACGTTGGCTTACGCAGTCCAAACTCGGTCACAGATATTAAGCCGGACAATATTATGATTGATTTAGAACGCCACTGGACAACTGAGACCATTGACACCTGGGTCAGGGAAAACCCCCCTCGTACTTACGCACCTGAGCGTAGCTTAAATAAGATGGTGACTGCGTTTGTATCGCAATCACTGCCACCATCCTCACTTGATGCACTTTCATCTTGTAATTTTAAACTTGCAGATTTCAGTAGCGGTACGTCCGACGAAATGCGGAATACTTATCTGCAACTTATATTACATTCAGCTCAATTTTCATCCGATCAAACCACAGACAATATCACACCTCTCGGCTTACGGCCCCCTGAAGTTGTGCTAGGCGGAGAGTGGGGTGAATCTGTAGACATCTGGACCTTCGGCTGTATGGTGAGCTGTTCTTAATACAACACAATGCTTACTTGACTTATGGATGTGTAAGGTGTTCACGTTGCTTACCCGTCAAGCCCTTTTTGATCCAGTGGCATCTGCTGAACATGATGCTTCGGAAATCGACGTATTGCTTTATCAAATGATCCTTTTTTGTGGCGAATTCTTCAAAGTAGAATTGCTTCGGCGATGCTCCCATAGCCTGGATTATTTTCAGCTGGACTGTTCGTTGCTATTCTCGTCACTCTTATTTTTCGTTTGATTGATTCACTCCACTATGATCAGGTCGACCCAAGAAATTCGAGCGCTTTGTTCGCAAACCACTTGAGGAATGTATTCTCGATTCTGGATGTATATTAGATCCTAGCGACATGGCAGGCGTAACGGACCTCATGACCAAATGCTTGCGCATTGATCCTTTGGATCGCGCAACCGCTCTGGAGCTTTTGCAGCACCCTTGGCTGATGCCGTAAATATGTGAGTATATCTTATCCTCTGAGGTAAATATACATATTCTGATGTTCACTACGAAGGGCAGTATCCGAAATCCATTCTTCTGACATTCACTCTTCGCTCCCTATCACTGTAGTACTATATGTGGTCCAGTGTTTGTCTTTGACCGGGTGTTTATCTTTTGCCCTTATCTTGAATACTCCACGATTTTTTAGCATATACTATGGATGCATTTGAATCTACTCTTAAGCTATGTAAAGGAGCAATGAGGTTGTTGAACGAGAGCGACGCCCATAAGTGGTGAAATTGGGCATGAGAGTGTGACTTCACTCCCTTTTCATCCAGATCCCATCCGATCTGACATATAGTGTCAACATATTTTGTTATGAAGACTATGGAATATAATTCTTCTATTCATCCCGTGTATTTCAAAGTCGAAATTGTGCGAGGGATATGTGGAGCGTGCTTGGGCAATGATGAAACCGTCGAAGGAGTGACAAATGCGTTACAGACGCGTCAACATTTTAAACTCCGCTTCGACGCTCTTTCGGCGGTGGGGCAGACGCGTTCAATGGAAAAGCAGGTAAAGAAGGCAAAGAAATCTACATACCGTCGACCTCGTCCAAGTGAAACCGTTCTCGACCTACCTGCAAATCAACTCGGACCAATTCTCATGGCTCATCCTAATTCATACTATACTCATGTTTTTCATAATGCTTATCATACCACTGGCATGCCGTTCAATTCTCCCTACATAGATAATACCCCATCCTAATACATAAGAATACTCGTATGTGAACATTGGATGTTTATGCCGAATGCTGCCGCGCCCGTCGGAGGAAGTTATTCGAGCGCGTCGTCCCTCATGAAGTGTCATGCATTGTACCTGGACGAATATATTGACTGCTACTCGCTTAGGTATGCTGCTGTCTTGCCATTCAAGTTGTCCGTTACCATTTTTATTTCCGGCTTAGGGGGTGAGTGCTGCTCTTCCTCCTCGTGGGCAGCGCAGCGATGATTCCATGGGTTGAGCATATTTAAACTTTTTCAGGTTTACAGTGATACGCTCCCGTGCTCTTGAGGCGCGCTTGCTCACGTCGTGTTCGTCATGTCGGCCAAACTTCGATGCACTCTAAGTCTCTAACACATGAAAAGTCTGTGAGACAATACAATAGCTCAGTCGTGGCAATAAGCGACTGTATAATCAATAGTACCTGTGAGACAATACAATAGCTACAGGTAATATAAGCAACATGAAAGGAATAAGGCAAATAGCGTGGATCTCACCTCAGTCGTGGCAATAAGCGACTGAGGTGCGACCTGGCAACGTCTAGACTATAAGGGAAAATACGCGCAGCGTATGGGAAACGGGAACGGCAAAATATAAAGGCAAACGACGTTTAGGCGTCGCTGCAGACGAGAATAGAAACGTACTAAATATAGCGCATCAAGCGCTGATCGTCCATCACGTCCTCGGCATCACGCATCACGCGCATCACATCCACGCCCATACTCGGCGGGATTGAACATCCAACAAAGTCACTACATTTACAACAGCAAAATCCAAAACAACAAAATTGTGTTATTACATCCGCGACAAACGAAGCGAGCCCACTGTTACACATTCGTTAACTTCTCGCTTTACCGCCAATTTGCCGCCTCGTCTCTCTACTGTGCCCAAATCCTAACGGGTTTCTCCGCTGGAGTTTGGTTGATGGCCGGATTGTCAAAGACGTGAATCCTATTCCAAATCGAACCGTCCTCCTTCTGGTGATACACAATTCTACCTTGAGAATCTGTGTACTGAATCGTAAGCCATTGCGGTCCTGAACCACGGTTATGAAGGCCTCCACTGAATTTAGTCATAATTAGTTCGAAGGGCAAGCCCAAAGGCTCTAAGTACTCACGCAATCTCTCCCTTAACTGCACCCTTGGCATCAAACCCAAGGACCCTCGCTGCATCAAACGCGTGATTAATGCATCTCTGCTGGGCAGGTGATCCAGTTTTATAAGCAGGCTTCCCCTTCCAAGTACAATTACTGATAGAACGCGATGTGTAGTATACGCGCTCCTTTGCGGCGGCAAAGGTAACGCAGAATGATTTCGAAAGTATGAAGCTCATGATAGATGAAGTCGAGGGTGTTAGGTATTTGAGACGAGCGAAGGTACATATTGCTTTTATACGCAGACACGGCTTGTCTGCTGGTATTATTTATTCTGGTCGAATACTAGTAGCCAATACTGCAGAAGAAAATCGATCACCATAACAGGACACTAATGAGAAAGAAGAACAAGAAGTAACAGCCATCAGCAAAACGTGCATTTCCTGTTGGAATCATTTCGACAACTTTCATTTTTTTTGTACTTCACATTGCTCAAGTCGTCGTATGCTAGTATCCTACAAGTGACTCAAATTTAAAAGAAGGTACATTACTATTATCTTTCACCGAGTGACCAGGAAGGTATATGACTTAAATCATCTTATGCTAGTATCCTACAAGTGACTCAAATTTAAAAGAAGGTACATTACTATTATCTTTCACCGAGTGACCAGGAAGGTATATGACTTAAATCATCTTATGCTAGTATCCTACAAATGACTCAAAAGTAAAAGAAGGTACACGACTCGGAAAAAGGTAATTAAAAGTTAACTTTCAATGACAGGGAAAAAAGCAAGGGAAACTTGTAAACGATGGGTGTAGCCGCTGCAGTGTATGAGCTCTGCAATCGCATGGGCAGCCCATAGTACTACCCACGCAGGCGACGAGTACAGGCATTATGGCTTGGTAGTGGCCCTGTCCTGGCCAGCGCAAGTCGAGGGCGGAGATGATATGCAGATGTTCATCGCCTCAGCGGGGCAGTGATAGTCAATTCCCAATTCATGGGTGCCAGTGGATTTAACTAGCGATCCCGAAGTTCAGTTCTCGAACTGCGGTTTGAACCTGAACTGGTTCGAGAGTGGGACGTTATGTTCAGTTCTTAGTTCCGCATTTTGGCCAGGATCCCGAACCGGTGCAGAACCGGTTCGAACTGCGAACCGCAACTGAAACCACCACAAAGTACTAAGAGTTATATTCCAAGAAAAGCTATCAACAACATTAAGATAAGTACATCGGGACAATTGCGGCACGGCGAAAAAAGCGGTAGAAGGTTTGGGTGTAGAAATAAGCTATTGCACTTTCGTAGTGCTCCAAGTCACGTACGTCTGCTTCTTATCCGCTAACTCTAGACGACCAGACCTTGAATTTGGCTCTCAGATTGCACCGCCATTACAGTTCAACAAGGAAGAGGAATAAGTGCCTGCCACCGCGCAGGATACTAGATGAGGCCGCATTGAGGCGGAGCATCGATAGTGGTCTCGACGTAGCCGATGGATGTTATCACACTCGCCGTCATCTCGGAGCTTGAACGTTCAGTGGGGATGGTGACTTACGGGGAACTTGAAGCTGAAGCCGCTTTCGTACATAATGCTAATCGAAAGAAGTTTCCCCTGTTGTGGGAGCGGTCGAATAACCTTTGCCAGCGTGTAAAGCGTGTTACCTTGTTCATCGGAGAAGCCTACTAAGGTAGGCTGTTTGCTTACCTTGGAAATTCTGGATCCGAGTCGATCAGACAACAACGAAAGGTCGATCGCACAAAGCATGGAAGAATTTCCGAAGCTAATTTAGGCTAATTTGGATTAGGAAGAGATTCAAGAGAAAGAACATGACAAATTCCGAAATGAGTAATCAACTTGAAAAAGCAACGCCGCGCCAGACCTCCGTGTCCCGCGACGCCGCGACGAAGAAGGTATTCTATCTTGCTTTTCGTTAATCTGAAAATCCAATTACTCGCCCTCATGAGTCATGGGTCATACCGTCATCCCACCTAGTTACAACCTTAATTGGCCGTTTCAAAATCTGATTGTTCTTGGATGATATCACGACAACAAATGGCAATATGCACTTGTAAGGAAAGGAAAAAACACCGGGGTCCTTGCTCTTTGGAAAGAGGTCTCGTATGTATTTGCCATTTGGGGAGGTGTTGGACAACGGTGAATGCCAGTGATCCGACGTGCCAGAACACGAGTGAACACAAAACCTTATTTCTCCATCCCTGCTTTCGCGGTTGGATCATGAATCATGGTCCCTTTCAAATCATTGTCCACAGGTGATCCTCCTTGATCACAATTGATCGCCTTTGTCATTAAAAAAGCAGAGCATGTAGTGGGAATGAGCTAGCATCAATGGGAAGGTAAAGCGACGGGTGGCGACGCTAATTTGTGATTACTATAACGGTTTTGATAGTTCCTTTTTCTCTAAAATTCATTTTTAGCTGGAGAGCCTGTCGCCTTATTTCAAGTTCCGACCGGTTTTCAAGCAATCCTGACTCAAGCGAGGAAGCGGGGGGCGAAAATAGAAGCTGGAAACGTCGCAATATACCGACGACTTGGGTTTGTGAATCTGGACGACTGACGGAGCCTGACGCCGCATGGCACTAAACGTTCCGATGCGAGTTATCTGTTTGAGGTGGTGGAGGTCGTTCAAGTTGTGAGGAGACCTTGCCTGTCATAATCTATGATGGATCTTCGTGTTGCTGGCGACATGCTCCTGACCGGGGAATCTGGTGACACCGCGGATTTTCTGTATCTCGCTAGGTTCGAGAATGACATATGACACCTGGGACATCGGATCGGGGCAGGGACGTACCCTGAAGGTTGTGCCGACGTCGGTTCCCGGACAAACGACTTCGAGGAGGAGAACTGACCAATGAGTCAACCTCCGGTGAAACCGAGTCTGATTAACGCTCGCACAAAGTGCGAGGACCCTCGAGGGTACAAAAACATGTCGCCGATGAGTATAGTAAGCCGGAACTTAGATGGACACCCGAAAATGGGTTAGCGCAGGAAGTCCTGTCGCACTTTATGTTTCAGTCGCTTAAGTAGGACATATTCTATGCAAATTGTGATAACTAGGCATTGTAGCGGGCTTGGGGAACCTGTTGGAATTATGGTGTGCGCGGCTTGAGCCTGCGCGTTGGGTCGCCAGTATGATAGATAGTAGCGGTCTGATGCCCGCAAATGGGACCTGTGTTATATTTGGCTAGCCAAGCTCCGTATTTATTATCTCTCGGAAAGTCCTCGATTGAATTTGGAATTGCAGCGTTTGATCGCCGTCGCAGCTGGTACCAGTGAATTGGTAACTTGGACGTCGCTGGCCACGGCGGTCGTCCGCGGCCATGCGCAACTTATCGTCATCTGAACATTTTTGGCGGGGGCTCTGTCGTTCTAGCGGCTGGCCGTTCAATAGAACTCCATTGTGTTTCTCTCAAATTGAATCGCTTCCCGGTTCTCTGCCCAGATTCTCCTGCAATTATGCCTGTTCTGTCAACTCTCTGCCCACCACTCGAATTGCAGAGGCTTATCCTGTCTTTCTTGAGGGTGGAGGATCTTTGGTCTCTGCAGATGACTTGCCACTCTAATCGTGCATCCGTACAAAACTACCTGAAGAATAAATTCCATCACTATTTATCAGAAGTGCTGGACAATACAACTGGTAACTCAATTCAAAAGTTGGTATGCAATATGTTCCTGTTTTTTGACAATTTGCCAGGTGGTTGCGCTCTGATGCTGAGCCGCTTTTTGGAAATCTCGGATGCCATTATCGTGGGCGCATTTTGTTTGGCTATGATGGCGGATGAGCATGAAGGGCTAAACTGGTCCTTTGACTCTCTGCAAATTATTGTTCCAAGTGCGTTTGTTACTCTGTTGGAGGAGTATTTTGACCGTTCCGGCAACGAATGGTCCGTTGACAATCCTTTCATGGATAATACCCCCCTGGCATCGCCGCACGAACTGTTGGACTTCACAAATTCCCAGTCACATTTCGATCCTACGTCCTCAGAGCTCACGAAGTCTCCTGGAAAAAGAGGAATTTCCATCTTTGTTTGTGACAGAAACGAGGTCATAAAATATTGTGCAGATGCGCCCTCTACTGTATTCGCGTCCTTTGTTACACCATCGGCCCTCTTCTGCGCATACCCAGCGTTCACCTTTGGGCAATACGCCCTTGCCATGAATCGTCTCCCATCCACCGCCTCGCTCTACTGGCATAGTATATTCCAGTACAAAATGCAGGTTACAAACATGCGCTGGAACCATCCTTGTGATGATGGCTGCCCTTCACTTTTTCGACGCCTTACATCTTCTTTCGCTATCATCCCTTTCAGTGAGCCCCGGGAAGATATTACGTGGATGCTGGGCTCCAATAGGTGGTGGAAGATTAGAGCTGATTGTCGCAACCAACATTGCCCATATTTCGGTACTTATCTTGTCTAAGGTAGCATTTGCTACTTGATACGGTGTCTCCTGACTGCGAATTCACATATTGCAAATTTGTATGTACCATAGTTTAGCGAATGCCAACAGTTTGAGTGGTTCTTGTCTTCAACTACCAACTTAAAAGTTGTATCTACAATTGTAGATTAGAATACAATTCATGATGTTATAAATTGACAATGACGATTATGTTCTTCTATACGTATTTTACAATAAGCACGGAGATGTGCGATAGCAAGACAACATTGAGAGCAATCAAATTTGGTAACAAAATGAGTGTATCATTGCAAGAAAGCGACCGAGGGGGCGCGTCTGTTAGATGGCCTCGTCGTCGCGCTCAGCGTCGGTGTACTGGCCGCTAAAACACGACACGTCTGCGGTATCGTTGTCCTCGTTGTCAGCGTCGTAACCGTCGTCGCGATCGGCGCTGTACTCGACACTAAAACGCGGCGAATCGGTGAGGGAGGCTGGGAGTTTGCACGTTGAGGGTCGCCAAAGCTTCTTGTGGCATACGGGAGCGAGACAGTGAACGCTTACATATAGCGACACCAGAAGACTCAATAATGAGTTGAAAAGGCAGAAAGGACTCAGAAAGGGCGTGCAAAACGTACCAAAAGGAACACCGATACATTGCGTATATATCGCAGCACGAGAAAGGGGAAAAGGGAGCTGAACGAAGAAAAACGTTAGCGGACGTGCGGGAAATGGAAACCAACCTACCCACTGAACATGAATATCACAGCGTCCAAGAAACGCCAGTCCGCCACGTACGATGCTTGACAGAACGCAGCGTATTCAATTACCGGAATGGGAAGAAAGCCAAGCCGAGCTAGTATCTCTTGAAGGCTCTGACAATACACACTTCCCAAATGAAAATCCGTCGTCGAACATGAAACAACTCAGCCGAGACGCTCACTTGCCTGAAAAGGTGAGCGGAAATACGCCGTCATTCCGAAAATCTGCTCTGCGTCGTATCAATAAAGCCGCGAGCGAAATCGGATGTCAACTCATCACCGCTGAATAATATTCCACTCGATTTCCAACTCACGCCCTCGTTTACGAGAACCAAATGGCAGTGAACACAGTCGAATAGCCTCAGAGCAAAAACTTCGTTGCGAATCGAGGCTATGACAGGAAAAAGCGGTGAAACTTGACGGTATGACTGAGAAGGCGACGTTGGGACATAGATAGCGGGCTCGACTCAATACAACGTACCCGTGTTTCGAACATAGGTGAAGAAAATCTGACATTGATGTTGCTGCCGATGAGATATTGTCGGCTGCTTGTTCGTGCAATGCCAAGACGCCTGCAGTTTCTCCAATTTTTTCACAGCTTCATCGAAATCTGAGCCAAAGTCCAGATCGGAGGGGCGTCCTATCGAAAGCTGAAATTTGATCTTTTCAAAGTGCATGCCAAACTTCGGACTGAAATTTCCCATGGGAGAAACGAAGAGCCGATCCAGTTCTACACTCCCCACAAGAACCAGGACGGCGTCTTCACGTAACGGTTCCGAAGAGTTTCGTGCAGCGATGACGGCGTGCTTGTCTACAAGAATGTCCCCATGTTTCAGCGTTTTCCAAGCTACCGTATCATCAAATGCGGGATTGGCGAGGTAATTCGAATCGCGCATTAGACGGGTGCGATGCCATGTTGTATTGAACGGTATCTAAGAATAGATGTCAAGCATCATACGCAGTCTAAGGGATGGGACGAACGCTGGTCATTGCTATGGACGCAACTCGAGTAAATCGCCGACAACAATTTTCTTCTGCTTCTCAAGTTCTTTGATAGGCCCAGGTAGGATAGGACAAACACGAGCCGAATTCGGCAGAGGAGAATTCGGCAGAGGAGTTCCACGGCGGTCAAGGTGATACACAATCAATTCAGTTTCAGACATAAAAATGACAGCACGACCTGACATGACGGCAGCTACGTACTAGTAGTGGGTGCGGTTACCCCAGACTCGGTAAGTAATTATCTAAGGGACCTGCAGGGATAGATAACACTTACAATTCGCTCTTCAAAGAAGCAATGCCATGAAAGCTCACCCTTCTCACAACAAAAAGGTTTATCTGAACATTGCCTAATAGGGTATAGCGGAGAGAGCGACAGGCCTCAAGTCAGGTCTATCGGTTTCTCTGCTGCTGAAAGCCTGAGACCTGCCCCTACCCTCCCGCATCAGCCTCAGCGACTCCCGGATCCACCCGCACCTCTAGCTGGTCCTCCGTACGGTCTAGGAATGGGCCGAGTAGGGCGATAATAATTATAGACGATTTTGGCGGAGATACGCGCCTCGGCGCTGACGTTAATGATGAGGTTCCGACGCCGGCGTAGCGTAGCGTAGGTCTCGGTCTTATGCTGATGAACCGACGCCATGTAACGTTCCCTTTAAACCGCGCGAACTTTAGCTAAGCAAATTATATAAGCATTTCCGCGTCACTTCCTATGCCTCACGCGTCAAAGCACCTAGTTATGTGGTAGTCGGTGTTAGTCGTAGTTTCGTACTCTCCGACTAAAATCTGACTATATAGTCGATTTTAGTCGAATGCAAGTCGAGCCTGGTGGTAGACAGGCTTAGTCGGTCATAGTCGGTCGTAGTCGGTCGTTGATCAGCGTGAAGTGATATTAAATTTAAATCTGTATGCCTGCCTGTACTTCGCGCAAAAAATGTGGGCCTCGGATCTGCCACCCGGTGGCCCATATTGACAAGTTGAAGCTGAGGCTTGTATTTGCAAAGATGAGGTGGCGGCAGTCTCTTGATCCCCGTCGGCGCAGGTGGTGATCAGAGACCATTATTACAAAATAATGTACATAACATTAAACTCTTTAGATGACGAAACTCTGCCAGAGCTAGACTCTAGTTCCTTTTCGTGGCAAATACTGTATAGCGGCAGTCCCGGGAACTTGGCGGGGCATTCATGCCGTCAGGGTCTCCTATCCCCGTCGGCGTTGAGCGAGTTACATAATTGCTCATCAGCCACTGAGCACCGTGCGAAGCGGAATTTCATACCCTGCATAATCATATATAGAAGATGTAAAATGCCAGCTTATTTTGCGTAAAATATAACTTGCAAATTCGGTGGAAAACACGCAAATGAGAGGATTAAATAGCTTGATCTATGTCAGTACTCCTGCACCTTTCAGGTAGAAAATCCCTCCGCATTTTGACCCATCTCAACCCCCGTTTTCGTACTTACATAACTTGGCTAATATGGGCCGCCACTTCGTGCAGCAGGTCCGAGGCCTTTTTTAGTGCAGGCAAGGGTGCATAGTGAATCGTGATGCTCGCAAATGAGATTGCCTCAGATAGGGATTGCTCAGAATGATGGGGTACTCCGAGTGGAGCGAGAGTCAGCACACGTCAAACGAGCTGTAGAAGCAAAGGAAACCTCACCCTTGCTTCCCGAAATCTCAAATGACTACATAGTACCCACGCGCTCGTCTGATGCTCTTGGACTTGTGGACTCGCGGCTCGCCCGACTATATTTCTTCATTCTCTGGCGAAACGGGGGAGAAACGGCAAGTCTGTGATGCTATTGTTAATATATTAAAAGTGAGGAATTATCCTCACCAGTCCCGGAAGACTCCATGTTGCTAGTTCCTGCTTCTGTCACCTCTCCTGCTCCCGCATTGCCAGCCGCACATGCTCGTGCACCTTCGGGCGAGCTTATACCACCCTTTGAGGTGGTACCAATCCGACACAATCTAAATGTCGTTAGGAGGAAGTCTCCTCACCTATCCCTCCTAGTCGCGGTACTTTTCCTCGTCGGTCACACCACCTATTGAGGTGGTACCGAGACAACGTGACTATAGCGTTGTCAGTATACAAAGAGAAAGTGAGGAAGTCATCTCCTCACCTGATGATGTAGCAGTCCTTATGCTGCCAAACCCTGCTTCCGTCACCTTGCCCGCACCCTCCGTTCACGCTGAACCTTCTTGTGCATTGAGGTGGTATCACGATGACATAGCCCAAATGTCGTCAGTAAGATATCAAGAGTGAGTAACGTACGCTCACCATATCTTAGGACCGCTCGAAAGCAGTCCAAACTCCCGATAACTCCTTCTGAACCTGCGAAAGCCGTGGTACACGTCCAGGAGCGGACGAATAGACGCTCCTCCAATCATGACAACTCTGTTTGTCGAAACTTGAAAAGCCCACCTAGCAGGATAACCGCGTCCGAATCGAAACTTCGAATCGGAAATATGGTTATTAGTACAAGGAAGCTAACAAGTTCCTTGAAACACGCACCTTCAGCCAAGGAAACCTCCTCGGTACTAAAGCCTTCGCCGGTCTCTTCAATACCGGCCACCCCTTCTTCGCAGCACCGTGCTAAGCTGAACTGTTCATCTCCTCACGATTCTAAACGACGTGAATCTCGCGTCGTCAGTACGAAACCGGTTGTGAGGAACCAAAAGAATGAAATTTGTTATAAAGTCCCGGAGCCAGCCGTAAACGTGCGGACTGGTAAGACTTTGCTCGCATCCACTGCGAGAAAACTGCAATCGCTCAAAAAAACTGTTGAAATCGAGAGGAACGCACCTGCGCCTCTCGAAACATCTTAAGAGAGTGTAATCGAACGCTCTACGTCAAATTATGGACCTGTTGAGACACGGGTCCAAAATTCTTTACTTCCAATCGAATTTGGGGAGAAATGGCGGATCTACGACCCCACCGTCGTTAATATACAGCACATAGAAAGTGAGGAAGTCTCCTCACCTGATGCTTCGGTAGCGTCCACACTATCCGTTCCTGCTCCTGCTACCTCTCCCGTCCATCCTCTGCAAGTAGAGTCCCTTCGTCACTCGTTAGACGAGAACAAGCCACCCATCAACTTGATGGTATCCAGACGACATGGACTAAGTGTCGTCAATGACAGATCAACAGTAAGTGAAGTACACTCACGGAACTCCCAGACTGTTCGAAGACAGTCTGATCCCAATGACTATCCTTCCATAGTTTCAGAAGGAAGGTACTTAGCGAGCGCTGCAGCGTACGTTCAAGAACGCAAACGCAGACGCTCACTCGATTGCGACGAAGCCATTCGTTGTGCCCCTAAGGGTCCATCGGATAGGTCGGAAGCTGAGTCCGCGTCCCTACGACAAGCCCTGTCTGTTGTTAGAAAAGAGACAGACGCGAGCGTGAACTCATGCTCACCAAGACATGATCCCGAAGATCCCGAAATCCTTCCGGTACAGCCCGAGGCTACTCTTCAGCACCTCAACATCCGGAGAACCATTGAGCTCTCCACCACTTGGTCAAACTCGCTCCCGCACCATCCAGAGTCTACGTTGGGAATCTCCCATGTTGAGGTCTCGTAAAAGTATTGCAGAAAGGCATCTTGAGGCATCTTGAGGCCGTCAACGTCGAGGAACGCGTTGAAGGTGATCCTCAAGATTTGGAGCTGCCTAACGAGGTAGAGACGCAGCTGCGAAACCATGCAGTCAATAACGAAGAAACGAGTGGAGTCTCGCACTCACCTCCATGCGTGGTCCTCTCTCCACTCTGCCCATCAAACCCTGTCCGTCCCGTGCGGCAGGCATATTCGACCCCTCAGCTGGAAAGCTTCATGCTCCAGCTGAACCAATCTTCTGTGCAGTCGAATGTTATCCCCGACTGTCTTGATTCATCCCGACGACAAGTCCTAGATGTCGTCGGTGAAGGTGTTGGAATAAGTGAGAACTTGTGCTCACCCGCGCTTTGCACGGTCCCCTTGTCGATCTTCTCATCGGCGTTCGCCAATCCCGTGTTGTCCCTTCCAACAACCCAGTTGAATCTTCAACGCAGTCGGGTAATGAACTCGACTGGTCCTTTCGATCCCGACGATATCCTAACGACGTCGTCAGCTTATTATTTGGCCTGAGTACCATCAATTATTCACCGAAGCTCGAGGTGGCAACTCATTCCACCCATTCCCAAACCCGTTGGCTGTCTGGTCAACATCCTTAGCCGTTGTGAGAGCAAGGAGCTCTCGTGGCGAGCTCGGTGTAAGCCACCAGACTCGGCAGTAGCTTCTAGACAACGTAACAACGACGTTGTCAACACAAATGACAATCTGAGTGTATCGAAACTCTCACCTCTGATTCCACCTGCGTCGAAGACGTTATAAATCACCTGACGTAGTGGTCAACTACAGACGACGAGGTTATAGCGTTGTCAATAAAACAAACAGTATAGGTGAATACAATTCACCTTTATGCCAGCCGGAATCTTTGCCGCCCAGTGGAGATCCCGGTGATGTCCAGCTGTCTATGACGTGGCAGTGTCTGGCACAGCGTGCCAAGTCGCGACTCGGCAACCGGCTATCGCTTATACCGAATCTTAACGGTGCGTTACAAACGGCCTCGGAACAAGAATTGATTGCGACTACAAATGTCCAAGTTGTAACATCAACCATACAATTGCAATCCCTCTCAGATGTCTACTAATACAGGTAGAATCTACCGAATCTGAACTTTCATGGGCTCCATCGTCTTCGGGAATGTGACCATCAAAACACCGTTGTCCAACGATGCTATGATTTCACTAGCCTGTTTCGTAACGTTCAGTAATGCACTTGGCTTTAAGCAATGACCCAATTGTGTACCTTGACTCCCTGAGGAAGATATAGAGTTCGAGAGAACTTGCCGTAACGTCTCTCGCGTAGGGTATAACCATTCTCATCGTGTTCCGAAGAGATCTTGCTCTCTGCAGTGATAATCAGGCGGCCATTTTGAATGTCAATGTTGAGGTTCTCCTTGGATACACCCGGAATCTCCAATGTGGATGTAACTGTGTTTTTCTCCGCATCCTCGTGCAAGTCCATTCTATGAAAATCGTCAACTACCTTGTGTCGTTCTGAGAGAAATATGGAGTCGTACCTCGGCCTCAGGACTTGTTGGTGGCGGCGCGTGCCTTCTGGAGGAGCAGACGCACTGACTGTGCCCCACCCTTCTTCGCCGATGCTCCACCCTTGGGCAGTATGAGGAGGAGATTCATTTCCCTCACTTACTTGCCAGGTTGAATCCCACTCTTCCCACCAGAGATTAGGAGGAGCAGAGGTTTCCTCACCCATAAGGGACATGGTGGTTGAGGGGATGAACAATGAACAAGGTCAAACTTATGAAGATCTTGTTGTCGCCGAGATCCTCAAGTTGTTGCCCATCGGATTTGGCAGGACTATTGCTGGATTCAGTCTTATGCTGTCTTATGCCGGTGCGTAAAATTGGACTAAATATACACTATCAATCACCCCGTTTCCCGAATCCCAGATGCCGGAACTGTCTTTCGACATTTGAATGTCCAGCCGAGAGGCGAGCCGTTAAGAAACAGAAATTCGAGTCGAGATAGTCTAGGCATATATATGTCAACGGCACCTTTGTTATCGGACATACCACGAAGGCCAGTCTAATGCAATCATATGAAAGGCCAGTTCAGACAATTTCATACCTTGTGCGTCGCGCCTTCCACATTGCGAATGACACCTGTTAGCTCCGCTTTAACAAGGACAAGGAGCGCTGTGCCAACAAGCTGAAAGCCGTAAATTCAAACGGAAACCATGTGAGTCACATCCGCTTCTGCCGGTGATCAGGATCACGCAATCACACTTGTGACATTCACTCGTTTTGGCAAGCCTTGGGCGCTACTCTGTGATCGATCGCCCTTGTGATTTCTGCACTGCTCTTTCCAGTCATTAGCCTAAATGTGAGCATCCGTATATGCTTGGCGACAGATCAGACCTTTTCCATCGAAAGGAGGCTAGCCTCCTGTTCAGTCTCGTCAGTGTGGAGTGGTGAGAGCCCCTAATCTCTCACATCTTTCCCGTTTTTGTGCATTGTGATGGACGGACACTTGCCCACAGGGATAATCAACATCGACGTGCAGGGCGTCGTTTTGCGCGGTGTCGTTGATGTGTCAATTTCTACATCGTCCCTGATGCCTTCTGATCGGGCCGACTGCTGTTGGGAAATGCCATCGGTGACGAGCTAATGGTGACAGTATCGACTAGATATGGCTTATTCGGCTGCCACGTTCGTTTCCGGGATGGAGAGCATCCTAGTACGGC
Source organism: Amanita rubescens (assembly GCA_015039365.1). Lineage (NCBI taxonomy): Eukaryota > Fungi > Basidiomycota > Agaricomycetes > Agaricales > Amanitaceae > Amanita > Amanita rubescens. The sequence goes on from WION01000072.1 coordinate 96,487, forward strand.
GTGCGTCTTGGGAAGAGATTGGATTGGGTATTTTCGTGAATACCTGATTAACTATGGTGTAATTCAGCCTATCGATCATGAAGCTATCTCAGTCGAAGAAGACATGGTACCACTGTCTCAATAACCAACAGACTGCCTATCTTTTCCAGGCTCTATCACTGGTACGACGTGTTCATCAGACAGTGCATTTACCGAGTTTGCGGCGCGTAGAGTGGACCATCAGCCGGCAACCACTGTTGGCAATGTGGATCCAGAATCTGTGCGCATCGCTTATGATGCAGAGATTGTCCCGAGTCGATGACGACGTCGATAATGGTAACGTGTACCGATTGCGTACACAGCTTAGCCTTATGGTCAAGCTTCACATTGAATGTCTACCGTCGTCATTGGGACGTCCACTTGACATAATAAAGTCACACTTAACCAACCACGGGCTTTCATTTTCAGAACCCCTTGATTTGAAATGTGGTTGCAATTTACTGTACTTCCACATCATCAATGGCTTATGCGTGACATGCCAATCTATCCAAGGGTTTGACATGCATTTTGTTCAAAAAGAAATCATGGATATTATAGCAGCTCGGATTAACCGGGGGTGTATAGGTTTGCCACAATTACGGGGCATCTGTGAACCATTGGGCAAAAGAAATGATGTGCAAATTTTTGACGTGCATGTTATTATTGAACAACTGAAAAAGCGGATAACCAGTGCTATCAACGCGCCCGATCTATGTTCAATTTTCCGATCCGTTGACCATATGACACGTGAGGATCTTCTAAGAGGCCTCACGATCTTGCCTTGGACAAAAAAGATCTCATAGTACTATATGGTTCAAACGATAAAGATTAAGGGGACACCGACGATATCGCCATGAGGGGAAACCTTATTTGAACTTGATATCTCTTACTCTATTGATATAATTGTCTTCTTGTAATGTTATCAGAAGTGCGCTCGCGGCCAAGACGTAGCGGGACTTGCGGCACTTGTGCCGCCCTCAACATTTTATTATCAGAGTCGGCGGAGGCGAAATACGCGCGGGACCATTGCGGACGTGTTACAATGCGTGACACTGACAGGAGTGCCAGGGACCCCTGACACAACTCGGCACAGCTGTGCCGCGTGCAGATCTGAAAAAAAATCGACCTGACCGTACACACGATCTGGCGCTCAGCGCTCACTAGATAAGTTCAACGGAGCAACAAGGAACGCCTCATTAAGACTGTTATCGTTAGACTCGCAACAGTATCTACTCGGAGTAACATGTTTGGATTCGCATCGCTAACTACTAGTAACGTAACACGCGCGGTGAGCCAGAATAGCGGTAGCTTTCGGCAGATAGAAACCGAAATTCTCAGCAGATAATTACGGCGGTGTTACAGTCAAGTTGAAGAAGGACGGTACGATGAGCAGCAAGAAGGCGACGCGCCATGAATTTGACCCCTTCGCTATCGGCGCTCGCCTGCAAGAGTTCGGACCGCATTGCTCCCGGGTACTAGAACCAAACTGCTTTCTCGTGCGCTTTGCTAGTTTTGTATCACTCGCGTTCGGAGATTCGCATCGTTACCCCGCGCTAGCTGCTATTCAGCCTATTCTTCGCTCACAGGATCATTTCAATGTATTCCATAGCTACCAATAAACAGTGATTTTCGTGCCACATTGATTAATTATGAACTGCTTTAAAAAGCTGAAAAATCGCACTCAGAGCGGTCCAAGCACTCTCGGAGCGGATTTGACCACTCAGAAAGTGATGTACCTTGCCTAAAAAAGCGGAGAGCCGCTTTTTACGGCTTTGGCGGCTTTGATCTGATCGCTCTGAAAAGCGGCCAGAGCAGCCAAAGCGGAAGTTGCCGTTTTGCTGATGCGAGTGGCTCCAGCTTGCTTATCGAACGAGTGGACGGCCACTCGCATGCACCAAAAGCTGGCCTAATGATATATCAAGACCGGTAGCTACCAGTTAATCCGTTATATATTTTTGCCTGTAATCCATCGTCCCAAATTATATATCACACCCAATAGCTATCGCTACCAGTGGCCACTGCTCACTTATCCCGCCCTCAATCGCGCCTGTGCCGCCGCTCTACCTACATTTGGCAGGGCTCCTGGCTAATTATAGAACAAATGTTTGTTTTGATAATTTCCAAATCTCCGTCACAAGAAATGGGCCTTGGTGCCTCTTGAATCATGACATAGAAATTAGGAGCAACAGCATGATATTGCTCTTAGCACCACGTGAGTCTTTTATTTTTCCTGAAACATTTTAATTACATAATGATATCCGAGTCAAGCATACAGCTTGGTGGAACCTAGCTCAGCAAATGTCACAGTGGTAGCATTGTATATGTTAATGTATTATCAGTGTAACGATCCAAAAGGATGAATGACAACGCTGAATGCTCCTGTTTTCCGTTTGCAACACACAGAAAACAGAAGTCACATGATCACGCCGAAACATCGCCAGGCATGAATTGCGCGTTCCGCCCAAAAATATTCATCGCTGACAGTGTTAATTACCTTACCTGAGTTGTACTTTACTATACATGTGGTAATATCACATTGAGAAGTCCAATTGGAGTAAAGGTCAGACGAAAATACAGTATGGCCGCCCAAGTCCCTTTAGATTTAACACTATCTCAACATAACTCTTCATTCATCCTATGATTATTACCGATTACCGAAGCATAGCCGAGATGTAACTTATTCAGACTTGAATTTTGATCCATATATACTGTAATCCAACAGAAACACGGTTCATACTGCTATATTTTATCTAGAAATGTCGTCCTAATACCTACTGGATTCATTTTCCAGACATCCATGGCCCCTACGCGCCTACCTGGCCGTCCTATCGCTTCCAAGCCATTCCAGCGGTCTAAATCACCCCCCCATGATACACCAATGTGCCTACATGCCACCGCTATTCCAGTTTCCAGTGTTTTTCCGGAGGGCGCGCGAGGGCTGTTGAGGTTGTCCACAAAAGGAAGGAGTGCGTGACAATGCCAAATCAGGTCAGCAGGGCGGTCAGCCAGCTTATGTATGAATTTCCCATACCTTGATATATCACGCTGCTCGATAAATGACCGGCAAAAATATATAACCATTCAACGCTCGTTTACCGAGCATTGATATATCATTTAGACGGTATAGCCTCTGAATTTCCCATACCTTGATATATCACGCTGCTCGATAAATGACCGGCAAAAATATATAACCATTCAACGCTCGTTTACCGAGCATTGATATATCATTTAGACGGTATAGCCTCCGATTAGTTTCAGTTGCTAGCTCTGGTTCCGCTCGCTATCCCTCACTCTCACCCGCTGCCTCTTGTTCTCACTCCCCTTAAGTCTCTCTGTTAGCTCTCCCTTTAAATCAAACTCCTCAATGCTCTCGCTGTTGTCTTCTATCACACCTGTGAACGCTCGTGCCATCTCGTCTATCGTTCGCTTGGCTCATCTAACATAGAGAAATACAAAGTCTACTGTGTAAATATGTTGTCTATGCAACTTAAGTGATGTTTGATTGCAGCTTGTTGGAGAAACAAGCGCATAGTGGCATGGTATAGAGTTTCTTGATTTTTCTCTGTTCTATGTGGCCTTAGCTGCACTTCAGTCGTTCCCGCATCACAACTGAGGTAACTTAGAACATAGTATATTCAGACTCACTATGAGTCTATGACAGACCTTGCAATTTTCGAAACCGTTGTGCTATTGCCTTTTTTGATTTCATTTTATATGTTTTCCCTCCCTTTTTGTAAGTGAACCTTTCTTGGAAACCAGTGCCATATGTTTCTTTTGCTTTATTGGAGTCTGCTTGTTCTTTCTCTTTCCGTTCTTTGGCCAAGCCATCCAAAATCTTGGATGGTGTGGATCTCTTCCCATCATTTGACCATTTTTTCCAAAACTCTTCTTGACCCAATAAATCATATTCCTTCATGAGGAACTTTTGTGAAAGAAAGTCAGTAAAGAATGCTAAGATGCTTAGGACTGTCAGTTATACTCACATTCCACTTTGACCACTGCTGTTTTAGTTGTTTCCAACGACCTGTACCAGCATAAACACTTTGGAAGTGCTTCAATGGGATGGGTAGATTTTTTATGATCAGTGGCGATGCATCTTTCCAGGTGGGCCAGGTAGCATCCCATATGCTAGACAATTGGTCAATGTCCAAACCAACTTCTGCGGGTGGCTCTGGGACATCACAGTCCAGGAATTGAAGCACATTGGGTTCAAGAGGGAGGGTACGCCAATTAGTGGCCCTAGGTACTATCATATGTGATTCGGGCGGCAATAGTTCTTGGACCTGGCTCGGAGTCAGAGGAGACGTGTGGTAACCTATTTCAGATGCGCCAGTGGTGGATGTCTCCATTGGTATCACGTTCGAACGTTTTACCAGCTCAGAAGTCTCTGCCAATGCAGCGCTCACAGCCTCCTTAACTAGTCGTGTTAAGCTTCCAGCATCTGCGGAAACTATGTTTGCGTCATTTCTTACTTCACGCCGGGATATCGAAGTTGAGGTTGATTTTGAAAGCCTTCCACAAAGGTTCGTCGCCTTGGAAGTATGAGCTTGGAATAGCATTAAGGACTAAGACGACATACCCATCTTAGTAAGTCATCTTTTTCCGAATAGTCAGGGTGGTCATTACTACGCTGACAAGGTGCAGGAGATTGTAGTTCTTCTATTAATTCCTGCCGTCTTTTATACGAGCGCTTAGGCTTCCGAGGACTTGACGAAGCAAGCGGCCCTTTGTGTGAACGCACTTGCCGGGGAGTCCTGCATTCAGCACCGGTGATGATACCACTTTGCATTTGGTCGAGTGGACAGGGGCAACCTGAGGAAACCGGTCTCTGCCACTTAACTTATCCATCACAGCGCTGGTAGGGACATTCCATTAATGTTGCATTTCCTTCTATTATTCGTGGTTCCTGTTTTGGATTTGACTGTGACGTTAGTAGAAGTTCCATCGAAGCGCTATATGTTTTCAAATTGGTATGTGGTACTAGCATGGCGCCTATTTCCGATCCCCCGAATGGCGATCACCGGAGAATGTTTCCAACCCTCAGGCTTCAAGAACCGTGATTTAAGTAGTGATCTAGAATTATCATCCTGATAGAAGCTCATCTCTTTTTTGCGGTAGTTCTCGGGCTGTATGCCAATGCCCTGCAAGGCCACTCAGGAGTAAGACGTGTACAGTCACCAAGAAGGGACAAACCAACTTGAAGTTGGTTTGACTATGTGCATCTTCACCCGCGAACCAATCGAGTTGCCGAAAGTCGTAGGAGTTCATAGAGAATGCCAGTAGTGGCCGTTCCTAGGATGCCGATCAAGTACGCGGCACGAAGTTCGAACGATGGTATCGATATAGATCAAATCTTACCCGTCTTCTCGTCGTACATTTCACATGTCTGTATTAGGGCAGGGTGAGTCACCGGTGGACAATAGCCCGATGTTAGGCTCAACAAAGCGCTTTCCCGTTTGGGTACCGTGCGCGCGGAAACCTCTCCCGTAATCCGCTTGGCCGGATTTGTCTTGTGTCGAGACGATGTGTGAATTAAGACGTTGATGATGAATTCTTCGCTGTTTATCGATTTATCGCCCAGATCCACGGCGCAACGTTTCCCACGTTGCCAGGAAGGGCCTCGTGGACGAGGACCACATGGCTTGACTTTGGATTGCTCGAAGTGCGAACGGAACATAAGGCCCGAAGGGTCACGCGGACGAAGCTGCTGGGATATATATGAATTCTGAAAAGGCCGAGTCGCAAATGCCGCACGTATGTGAGTGACGAGAGGAACTTATAATCTACCAGCGGCTATAGTCATCAGCATCACGAAAAAATGTCCCCATTAGTCACACGTGTAGCCTGCTGCTACTATATCGAACACTCAGCAAACGTAGTTTTCTACATTTTGGTCTATTGCTCACCGTGTACTTTTAGAATTATCAATTGGTTCGTACTACGACCCACTTCTTCAATGCTGACGGGACTCTGTATGCCTTCCCCCTCCCTTCTTCTATGGGCCTTGACTTATTGCGCTCTCTCAGTTAACATGTTCCGAGGCCGAAACGAGGTGAAGGCTTCGGTCTTGTATCTGTTTTTCTTTTTTTTTTGACTGAGCTGCCATTGGGGTCAGTTAAATCCCGGCCACGCAGAGCCGAACATGAACACAGCCACATTTCCCTCAACGTTCGAGCAAGGCACAAAGACCAGCTTAGGTATTAACCTTAGGCATTCATATGCGATCCCCCCCCCCCCCAATTCTGCGCGGAATAACGTGGAATCCGCGGAATCTGTGCTCAGTGAGCTTTGGCTGGTACACGTTCCACGCGGAATGCGGAATATAGTGGCACAGCCACGACTTTGTACGGACGCCACCATCGTCAGGCTCGCTCTCCACCGCCTCGCCCTCACAACACGCCCATCCAACCTCAATCCATGCTCCAAGACGATTCGCAGGCCTTGTTCTTTTACAGCGACTCATGTCCCGACCGACTAAGTGTCTCGATAGTAAGTCCTTATCTCGAATTCTCATTCATGTGCTGACTGCGTCGTAAGGCGCCCAGCATGGCCCTCCAGCTGCCAGCTGCCACAACTGTAAGACCATTGGCCCTGATGCCACTGTGCATTTAATTTTGCGCCTTTGTTTCACTTAAGCACTCCATCTCATGCTTCGCCTCCGTTTCCCTCTGTCTCATTTGCATCTTCTTTCACCATTAATGCGACGAGCAAGCTCCACTCGGAGCTAGGCGGGGCCAAATATGGCCGGTCACCAATGACGGTTGGTCTGACTTTCCCATTGCTTTATGACCTCAAGTTAAACATATAAAAGGGCCCCAGTTTCCATATTCCTCCCATTCTCTTTTCCCTTCGCCTCCATCACCACCGCTCTTCCTATCCCCTTTGTTGTTGTCATCTGCCCCTACCTTTTCCTTCCCCCTTCCCTTTCCGTCATCTTCCTTCCCCTTGCTGTCGTCTTCTTTATCCATTATCTTCCTCCCTCCCCCTCTGCCGTTGTCTTCCTCACCCCACCCCTTGTGATTATCTGTTGGCTTCATCCCTCTTGATGTTATCCTACTTTGCTCTGCTGCCTTCATTGCCACCTGTATTACTTTTACTTAGACAAATGAAATATAATTAATTATATGATCTGTGTTTTATATTTGTCTGGTTATCTGAGTATGCAACTGACTTGCTGGCTATCTAGCTCTGACCTATCCCTGTGGGCAAAAAAAAACCTTGACCCTCAAATGTCAAATGTTGATACTAAAAAAGGCCTTGGACCTGCCGCACAAAGTGGCGGCCCATATTTGCCAAGTGATTTTCTGAACTTAAACCATACTAAGCAACGAACGGTAATTTATTTATTGCAGTGACTGTCTTCGCAATTAGGCATACTATTTACACTCACTGGCTCGTAAGGCTCCTGAGAGTGCCAGTGGTGATGTGAGAAAGGCTAAGTAGCATACACTACTAGTCTATGCGAGTGACAGCTAGCTGTGATGAGAATACTACGGATGGGCGAAGCCCCGGGAGGGACTCCCGGCCCGAAACACTGAGGGGTCGGTGAGGCGAGTTGTTCCCCAAGAAGGAAGGAGTCGATGACGACGCGTAAGGGAACATCCCAAGACACCCTCAGTGAGGGAGGGGGTGCACTCAGGAGAGAGCAGCGAGCCAGTTGCCGGTTGTGCGCACTTCATGAAAAAGGCTCACGTGCTGAAGAGGCGGCGGTATACCCTATAACGCGAATGCCCCACGTTTCAAGTTGGGGCCGCTGGGTTGGCAAACCTCTGATGGCCGCTTGGGGTTGAGTTGGTGCTGCCGCTCGACCTGCGAGGGAGGCTGTGACTTGGGGTATGATACTCGGTTACCGACCTGAGGAGGTTGAATTGGCGCTGCCGGTCCGTGGCCTGGAGAGTGATACGACAGGAGGTCGGGTTTGAGCGATGTGATCCAGCAAGCGGTGATCATCGTCTGAAGGATGGCCGGGAGGGTGAGAGTTGTGGAAGGGAGCGTAAGAGAGCTCGACGAACTCTCCCTGTTGGAAAATCTTGGCCTTGCTTTCCTTCTGTTTCCGCGGCGGGCTATTTCGCTATCCTCTTCTCCTTCTCTCCTTCTGCCTGCTCGGGTCACAATGGGTGTTCATGTACGAACTATCCCGAGCTGACCGGGCAGCAAGGTCAGCCCCGAGCACCGCCACCTCGCCTTCGCGTTCGTAGATTACATTCTACGTACGCCTCGTACTCTCGGCTACTCTAGAATTCACAGTAAAGGCTCATAGGCGCCATCTGGCCAAATATAATGTTTTCTGATGCCGTGGCAGTCGTCTTTTTCGCCGACTGCAGTCACCTCCATAAGAATTTTCCAACGAGCACCTCATCAAAGCGCCGGTGTCTGCCCGATTGATTCCGTGACGGGTGGTAGCCAATAGCGATCCACCGTGTGTCATGAGATCGCAAAGAAGAGTGAGGTGGCGGTAGTTGACGTAGGAACCGTCGTAATGACAGCTCTGGGGGCTTCGGTGCCAAGGACAATCGAATATCTCCACGCAGCTGTTGGAGTACGTTCACCTAAAGTCGACACCCTCGACACACATCACGATCTTGAGGTTGACGCAGTCCGTTTCCGGCACCCGCTCTTTCTCGTAGTCCGTTCTGATGCATCCGTCTGGCGCAACCATGACCTTATCCCGCTCCGTCAAGAACACACGCTTGATTCCCTTTACACCGCGTAAGCTGACTGAGTTGAGCATCGTGTTCTCGAGTTGCCGCAAAAAGATATCTTCAATGGTACCCAAACCATCATCCTCTTCGAGTCGCCTCCACCCAAGACACGGCAGCGGATAATTGGCTTCTCGGAGTTGTCTTCACTCCAAATAACAAAAAGATCGGTTTTGAAACTCTTTGCGATCCGGCTTGCAACGTAGTGCATTAGTTTACGACCAATCACCTTTGCACGATCTTGCAGGAGTAGCTTGGATTCGATTTCCTCGTTGGGGATGGCAAAGAACGATTCTACAAAGACCTGATCCTCCTCGATGATCGTAGACGTTGGATCGGGGTCGTACCGAATCTCGACAGCGGCTGTGGCAGCACGCAGGGACGTATATGCAAGCTCCTGTTGTACATTCTTCGCGAGAGCTGATGATCCTGCAATTTCTGGCTCGAGATACATGGTTGGGGGCAGGCCTCTTGATGTTTGTGGCAACGTTGATAATTTCCTTGAGACGAGGGACACCGAGCTCGAGAGTAACGTTTTTGCTCGAAACGTAGTGGAGTGTATTGGTCGTTTGGGTGACCACTTCACTAAATTGGTTGCGCAGCTAACGTGCCGCACATTTCTCCCGGATGGGCCGGTGACTGGTTGAATTTGAATTCCACTTCACCCAGCACCCAGTCAAACGCCTCCCGCGTTAGATGGAACCTCTCCAGGATTCGCCGGCTGGCGAAAGTCGCAGGTGAGCAGGGGAAGTGAAGCGTCGAAGAGTTCGTCGATGCTTGCAGTTCCAAAGAGCTGTCGTCGATGCCAACTTGTAAAACTCCAGATAAGAATCCCCCTGCCGGATCGGTAACATCAAAAAGATAATTGTGCTCGAACTCCTTGTCGTTAAGACCAAATGTTTCATTAATCTCTTTTTTAATGTAGGCATCGTCCCGTCTTCCCCGTATGTAAACTGGATGAGATCGCCAAGCGAGTTGCGTACAGTGCCATCGCAGCAAACCGTGACGTCTTCAAGCGCCTTAACCAACCGATGCTGAATATAACCGGTTTCTACGGTCTTGACAGCAGACCTTCGCGTCCAGCCTTTGTGAAGTGTGGTAGTGTACGATGACGGAAATCAAAGGGAATACGGCGACCCTCAACGACTGCTGACTGACACAAACAGACAACGTTGATGAAGGAACCTTTTGAACCAGCGACCACCACCTGCTTGACATTGTCATCCTCTTTCAGGTGTTCCTGGGCATATTTTCCAGAGCCAAGTTCAGCTCGTGAAGAGTCGTACCAGGTTTGGCTTTCAGGCGATCGCGCGTTGCCCGTAGCGATGTTGGCTTTATGCTCTTGGATCTACCAGCGACGCATCGCCAATACCAATACTAAAGCCATTGTGGAATAGCCAGTAGTTTAAATACCCGTGAACATCATTCGCACCGCTTCCGGACCGTCCTCTCTGAAAACCACATGGTCGAGACCACCCTGAGACGCATCGACTCTTCTCGACAATGCCGAAGAAACGTTATCTCACAAGGTCAGACAAACCGCACGGGTGACATACGCGGAAAGATTCAGTCGAAAAGCTACGACAGACATCAGCAAGGCATAAACAAGAATAAGGGTAGACGTACTTGAATAAGGCATCAACTTGACACGGTGACTCATCATACTGCACGCTCATCGAACAGACCGAGGTAATGAAGGTAAGAGTTTGCCATCTTCTTGAACAACGTTGATAGGGGATAGAAAGAGCTCGACGTCATGAAGTTGCCCGGGGGCGGGGCGGGGCGGAGAGAGAGGCGCTGCAGGAGAACGAGGGGAGATGGGGAGGGTCAGCGGCACCGCGGAGCTGGCTCCAAGGGAAGTTAAGAAATTGGTTTCTTTTGTCTCGAGATCTACCACTGCTCTTCAGACGTCATGTCCTCGCTGTCCTCGCTCGTCATGGTCCGGAGTTTTTCAGCAGGGGTTTCTCCGCGGAAGACGCTCTCTCTTGGACTGGTATTGTTCTTAAAACCTTCAAGTTGACAAAGAGAGAGCCAATTTTGGACTCGTATGCGGCTGTCGTGCTACTAAAATGCGAATGCGTGGCGGATTCGATGCCTTGCGCTCTCTTTGCGAAGCTCGCTACGGCTGGCCATTGATCAATAAAATGTTAGGTTCATGGTGAAAATGCGACTCACGAGCGCCCGAGTCAAACACCAAAGCGTCGTAAATGAGCTTGTCTCTGGTGGTGTCCCCTGTCATCGGAGGGTTTGTAGAAGGTGACATGGGAGGGTTTACATCAGCCAGTCCTGATCATGACCATTCACTTAAACCTTTGAATCAGCTTGGGGCACCCCACAAGGATCGGACTTGTGAGGCTCCAGGTATCCACCCAGAACGGCCTATCCTCGCTTCTTCTCCAGTCAGTGAATGTCACGGAGAAGTGACAATTGAAGGCGGCTTTCTAACTATAGGTGTAGCGCCGCAGGCAGAAGAAAAATAATTAATTAATTACTGACCGTACGAGAGTGTGTGTGGGAGAGGATGTCCAAAGGCGGTCGGCCTAAAGCGGTAGGTCAATTGAAACATATTGAAACTCAGTTAGGACCTAAATGCGCTACACCTATAGTTAGACAGCCTTGAAGGGCTTTCTATGAAGGCACAATATGTGAGGCTTTGCCGGAAGCAATCCCGTGACAGTATTTTGATCAAATACTACGATGAAGAACAAAGACAATCTTCTTCTACTTTAATTCAAAAAAAAAAAAAAAAAAGACAAGGAAGTGTGAATCAAACTCACATTATGCGATAGGAATCATTTGCAAGATCGGCTACTATACAGATAACACCCGTAGCACCGGGATTGTTAGACATGGCCAACAGTCTTAAGCGAAAAGTAGGGTATGAGGAGGAAGATATTGGTTCGACGCGGGAACGGTTAGGTCGTATGGATATTGACAAATGCATCTGATCATAACAGAATTGGATCTTCAAGTGGAACGGAGGTTGAGTAGCCAGTTATACGAGAAAGTGCCGAAAATATGTATTGATGACATGTAAATGCATAATTACATTGCGAATAACCCGACACTCAGTGTACAAAACAACAAAGTAATTGATATATAACTGAAACGTTGAACAATGGGACACTATGGCAATATATAGTGTACGACGTGTCAGCGCGCCCAATTGCCACAACCGTCGTCCGCTGCGAGATTGTTACTTAATGCAATGCGACTCGCGGTAGACCCGAGGAGCCCTCAGCCTACCGGTAAGGGGACAGCTCTCAGCAAAGCCTCTCTATGACAGCAGGCAACGAATTCAAGACAGGCTTGTTTCGACGGTCGGTGGCAGGAAGTGTGCAAAAGATGTAAGGCGGAAAGACGGTCTCGGCAGCAAGGTCAGACATTACTAAAATACAATCAGCACATCGAATTGCGCCCGCAACATATGAACAGACCCAGGACGGTCGATGTCAATCCGGCGGGTAAATCCTCAGCCTCGGCCCTCGGGACATGAAAGACGAAGGGCCGAAACAATCCTCGGCGCATATTCCAAAAGAGCGGTCGGCCGCAGACGCGGGGAGCAGTGGCGACTGGGAGAAGGAGAGTATATTGTGACTTATTTGGAATCTGGATTACTGGCGCTTAAGGAGCGTTACGTTACAACGCCTTACAACCGCGATTTTGATCCCCCCATTTCGAGATACACCTACACTTCGTTTCGGCCGTATGCAAACACGAAGTGTAACAAAAGGACTTGGTAATTAACATTTCACCTCACACTCTTGTGCGCTTCTTCACCACTTCCTTTCCCCACGCTAGCCACTGCATTGAATGAGGTCATAGATCAAAAGTTTGTCTTTAAATTTGTCATGCCCTCGCTCCAACTCATTAAAATACCCCAGTTTCCCAATCTCAGCGGAGTTGAATTCCTGCACTCCACATTCTGCTCAGGAAGAGCACCTGATGCCTGACCTGCTTTTGGGCTCTGTTGCCCTTCTACGCCATGTCTCGAGCTGGGACGAGAGCAGAAACCAGGATCCAGAGGTGCTCTTGAACCTAGAGACCACTTACTCCTCCATGGAAAAGGTCCCATCAAGCAATGGACACCTGGGCCAAGTCATTCCGTGAGCAATAACGATCAACTGAGTCCTCCCTGCTGTCTGATATAGCAACGTCTACCTTGGCTATAAGCCTGAAGCGAAAACAGGAAACTTCTGCGGGAGGACATGGGTTTGAGACAGAGACAGATGACGTTTCCCGGAAGAAGATAAAAACAGAAACACGCAACCAGCGTCGACGCAACCATAAACTCAAGGACCCAATGCGGAAAACTGAAGAATTGCAGTCAGAGGGGGGCATAGATGCAATGAATTTGAAAATCAGTAAGACTGGCTGGCAGGGCGTCGACTTTAAACAGACTGACAAAGGTAAAGCTGTGGTGAGGGATTGGCAAACAGGTCAGGTTGGGAAACACCTCCTCTCTTTCAAAAGAATACACTACCGGGAACAGTGAGTATCCCACTAGCTTTTCATTACAGACTGCCTTCCACCTCTAATTGATCCTAGCTTTAAAACACGCATCCGAGATGCACAGGGTCGAAAAATCATTGTTCGAACATTCGTTGGAGAGCCTGAGATGGTTCTGGCGAATACATTTCCTGAAGAGGTAAAGGCTTTTGTAGATGCAGTGGAGGCTGCTGGTACTGGGTTCTCTGAGGCTGATATGGAAGCGAATGCAAGAGGAGCGCACTTCTTTTCCATCATGGGTCATGATAGGCAATGTAAAGAAGTGCGTATACTCTCTCCTAAAATATTATGCTGTTCACTCACCGGAAAAAATAGAAACCAGGTCTATCCAAGTTCCATCGAGACAACCAAGAGCTCATCAACAATCTCATGGCTCCAGGGACAGCTACCTCAAAGCTTAAGTCAGTTCTCCACTCTTTTCCAGTGCACACTCAACTGAACAGTTACTGGGTTAATTTAGTAAACTTGTGGCAGAACATCTTGAACGGGAATTCCCCCGAATCGCAGCCAGGTATCGCAAATGTGCAAAACGGCTGGGCATTCACCCTCTGTTTGGACCCTTCTTCAACTGGTGCATCAATGCCCCTCGTAAAGAAATTAAACGGGTACATTGTCAGCCTCATGTGGACGCCAAAAACCTTGCCATTGGAATCTGCGTTTTATGGGTTTATGGTGAGCCTGATTCTAGGTCTACTTATGCATTTTTTTCACCAGTTTTCCTCCGTTTATCTCAGGGAAATTCAACAGCAAAACCCTGTCCTGGTTGGTGATATGGGAAGCAGGTATAATTATGGAACTCCCCCCTGGAGTTTTTTTAATGTATCCATCGTCACTATTTTTCCACTTCAATATCGACCTGGAAGGCAGGGTACTTTTACCTTAACTACCTGAAAATTTCTAACCCTCTCATAGATATTGAGAAACATATTGTGGTGACAAATAACGGTGAATATCCAACCCCAGACAACTCTGTTCCCCTTAATGATGGTACGGGGCGTGGGTCTGCAGTTTGGTTTAATCAGGCCTCCATGTTCCAAACTGCAGAGTTGGGTGTTTCAACTATTGCTGAGGCCAAGAGATTTGGAATGGATGCTACCTGTGATGCAAAGGGACTCATAGATAATGGACTGTTTCCATATAACAATTAGTCCTAGGTACTACATACGCTCTTCTAGACTTCCCCGGCAATGTTTATACCATCGTGCGTGATAAGGACACCACGAGCGGGATGGCCCACTCCGTATTCACAGGTTGGTGACCTTGGTATATGAAAACGAGGACCAGGGCGGGAGATAAGGCAGGAGCATCAGCAGCACGACGGGCCGTGATGAGGAGGCTTGGGTTGGACCTGGACGGGCACAGTGTTGGGTCTGGGTCTGTCGTTTCTACCTCAGCAGGCATAAAGCATAGCGACAATTTTACTTTCCTGAATCTCGGGACCGGCGCCTACTGCTTTCATCGCCATCAATGCCGACCTTACTGGAGGCAATGGAATGGCAACGCGAGAGATCGGTCCAACGGAGGGCGTCGAGGTGGCAATACGGGGCCCAATGTGGGGGTGCGGGTTTGTGATCATGTCCGATCGCATCCTCCCTCACGATGTCGTTCCTCCTCAACACTGCATCGGGTGTACCTTACCCGCGTGAATATCGTTGCCAACCGTGCCCCTACGTGAAGCTATGTCGGCGATGGCCACGACAGCGGCGAGAACTAGCGACTGGGTGGCAGCATTAATTGAAATATGCTCTGGTGCTGCCACACCTCTAACAGCAACGCCCACTTATCCGTCGTTTCCTTGCTCTCAGCATACCCACTTATCCCATCTACCTGGCATCCATCTTCATTTTATCACAGAATATAAGAAAATGCCGAGCTCGGATTACACACCCTCTCTTCACCATCGAACCACTCTACCGCAGTGCCCCCTATACCGTGTGTCATTGACCGGCCGCCCTGCTTTTCATTTCCAGAAATAACCCATTATCACTGCACGCCAAAACTATCATGAATGATGAAATCGGCGATAAAGGAAAGATAATAGGCCCGTTCGTCACCTGCATCCCTATCCAGCGCAATTTCCAATCACAATATTTCCCATAATCGTGGACGGACATGATTTGCGCTCTATGGATAGTACGTATTGATTAGCGCCGGTTGAATCTGGGGTTCGAAAAGCGTGACAACCCTCACTAGTCGATATTGATCCATAGAACGCCCAAAGAATACCTATGAGGGGCATGAAGTAAGCTGGGAATGGCGCAACGAGACAGAGAGTTTACGAGTTGGTGTGGTGTGAGTCATTTGAGCTCTTTAGATGCATGGAGGTCGAGTTGTTTGTTCTGATAAAAATGAAGGGCAGTGGATGAATGCCGAGGAGCGTTCCGGTGAGGGCATGCTGATGCTTGTCCAGATGCAGCTGATGTAGGTTGGGGTTAGGGTTGGGAAAAGAGACGGGCAATATGTAAACGGGGTAGGTTAAGGTTGAAGGGACACGAGGAAAAGCCGAAGCAAAGCGTTGTCCTATCTGAAATCGATAGCGTATGAACAAGAGAAGGATGAAACAGTTAAGAGAGAACGTACATCAGTAGATATCGCTCACGAGTTGGCATAATGTTCCGAGGCCGACTGAAAGGAGGAATCGGTTTTTTTAACGACGAGTTTTGTAACACTTTAAGCTGCCGATGATGGCCGAGGCCTTCTAAAAAAAACAAACTAATTAACATGCTTTTTGCCGATGTTACTTGTATCTGTTTCTCACAAAAGTTATACATATTGGTCTACAGATTTATATAATAAGATCTAGCTAGTCGTATTCAGAGATCATAAGTCTCCCGAGCCTCATTTCATTTCATTCTGGAATTGCTTCACTCCGAACTGTAGCGGCAAATACCGACTCGCGACTTGGCAAGCATGATCAAATAGTGTTGTGCGGGCCGACATTTTTATATACATTTACTCTATTATTAAAGCCCTATTATTTCCTGCCTCTGCTGCTATAAAATATTAAATACTACCAAACCAAATGGCCTCGGATATGCCACGCAAAGCGGTGGCCCACAGCACCAAGTGAGTTGTTTGATCTCTTTAGATGCAGAGGTCGAGTTGTATGCTCTGATCAAATTGAAGGGCTGTCGACGAATGCCGGGGAGGGGTCTGGTGAGGACACACTGAAGCTTGTCCGTATGAAGCTGATGGGGGTTGGGGTTATGGTTGGGAAAAGAGACGAGCAATAGGTCAGGTGTAAATGGGGTAGGTTAAGGTTGAAGGGACATGAGGAAAAGCCGAAGCAAAGCGTTGTACTATTTGAAATAGATAGCGTATGAACAAGAGAAGGATGAAACAGTTGAGAGAGAACGTACATCAGTCCTATTCTCTTACCCACATCTTTTTTTTTTTTTTTAATAAGAATTTTGTATTGATGTGCTAGGTGAGGAACAGTGGAGACTGTATGTATGATGCATAGCGACTTCGGTCGTATATGAGGAGAGTGACGTGTTGAAAGAAACGTAATCACTATAGGTTAAGCACGCGGTAGATCGTAAAAAATGATTTTCGGTGAGAGAGAGATAGTCAAAGGAAATCACGGTACATCAAGAGGTAAATGATCAAAAGAGAACGCGAGAAGATTTTCTTTAATGAAGTTAGCCAGGGATTTTTCGTTTTTTAAATCCCTTTTCCATGTGAGTAAAGAAGGAAGTGAAAAATTATACCTGCAAGTAGTCAGGATGTGCTCTCGTGAGTGGAAGACGTCGGGAGTGCAAAGGCTACAAACGGTTGGCTTATCAGGGAATATGCGTTGATTGTGCTCCCCTGTTGGCGCATGTCCAGTCATAGCGTAAGTGAGACGCGTTAGGACGGACATTTTGTTGTCGGCTAGTTCAAAGAAGAAGCGTTTATGGGCGCTCGATCCAATTCGAGGCAGGAAGGGGCGTTTATTACGTCTAATTTGAAGCCATTTACGGCCACGGTATGAAGGGAGACTAGCTTTGAGTCGCCATTGGGCATTGGCGTTCAGGCAGTTGTAGGAGATATAGTGTTCACGTAGGACGATTGAACCTGTAAAGCGGGGTTCTCCTCCGGTTTTGGCTATGTTATCGACCTTGTCATTCCCTGTAACGCCAACGTGCGAGGGACAGTAAGAGAAATTGACGTTGATATTGGATGAAGAGAGAAGGTCGAGGAGAAGAAGGTTGAGCCGTAGTGACGCCATTTGATTAGAGTGGAGGTCCATGCTGAGGCCGCCTTTGAGTACCGCTTCGTTGTCAATAAGGAAGAAGGCAGAGTGGTGATGGGGTTGTCGATTGGTGACGAACCATTGGACTCCGGCTACGAGGGCTTCAATTTCTGCATCAAATGAGGAGGCTGCAGGACATCTGTGGTAATCGTGCTCGAATGGTATACCGTCAACGTAAGCGACAAAAGCAGCCTGGCCTAGACGTTGTTTGCGCCAATAGGCGCCATCGGTGTAGATGACGACATTGTTGGGGTTGTCGTGGATGGAAGCGATCCAGGATTGGAAAGAGCGTAGCCAAGGGTGAAAATCGTCTGACGACTTTTTGGGGTGGATCATGTTGTGCCAGGTGACACGTGTGGGATAAATGTCAAGGACACGGCTTCCTGGTCGGTTGGCTTCATGAAAGATATCAAATTGTTCGGCGATTAGATCTTTGTCTGTGCGGAGCCGGGTGAGAGGGTTGTCGCTGGGAAGGTGGCGTGGTCGGCGTTTAGCCCTCCGTCTGATGAGCTTGGCTGGGATAGGGTCCGTTTACCAAGCTATTTTAAGAAGGTGGTTGTCTGGGAGACTGGCGATTCGGGCTGTATAACCGTTGAGGACAAGGTTGCCCCATTACTCCCCATAGATAAAGCGGTGGTAAGCCGGATATGATTTCTGTGCCACCAACAGGTGATCCCTTCATGCCGCCGGTGATCCATCGCGCCGCAAAACTTTGGACCCTCCCAACATGTTTGAGGTGTCTAACGACACCTTGTCCATTATGCGAGTACCATAGGGGAAGCCCGTATGATAAGACCGACAAAACAACTGACTTATAAGCCAATGCACGGTTCCTCGGTTCAAGGCCACGACAAGAGTTGCCTAACATGTTGCAGGCACGTATTGTACTAAAGGCTTTATTAGTGTAATATCGAACATGGTAGTCAAATTTGAGAAATGAGTCGAAGAAGAAACCTAAATAACGCCAAATTTCCGAGGGTTTAACAACATATTGTTTCCCATTCCAGTCAATGGTTAGATCAGGCTGTGGGACATGAGCGAACTTTCTTTGGGAAGCGGAGAGATCGTAAGCGGTGAAATGTTTTAGCTCAACTTTGGACGGCTCAATAGTGATGCCAATTTTCCCAAAGTAATCGACCATGAGTTCGAAGGCCCGCTTGAGCCGACGATTGTTGCCTTTCATTGAGTCAGATGATGTGACAAGTGTGCCATCATCAACGAAGAATAGGCAATTAACCTGATTATTAATATCGTAAGGGAAGAAGACTTTTAGCACGAGAGAGATATAAAGAGCAGACAGGACTGGCGACAAACAGTCGCCCTGTGGTACTCCTTGATCGGTGTCATAGAAGTCTGAGACGCTTGATCCCCAACGATATTGTGTGCGTCTATTTTGGAAAAAACTGGTTATCATGTTAGCGATGCGTGGCCCAAATCCCAGTTTGATTAGAAGTGCTGTTAAGACTTCGTGATTGATTGAGGGAAAGAACTGTGCGATGTCTAGTGCTAAGACGGTGGTGTGAAGGCCTCTATCTCGGGATTTACTGATGAAGTCCATAAGAAGGACGCCAACATCTATTGTCGCGTGTTTTTTGATGCCTCCGAATTGTCCAGGGTGGAAGAGGTCGTGGGCTATGCCATCAAACTGAAGTCGCATGGCGATAACTTTGGTGAAAAGTTTGCCTATCGTGTTGAGGAGAGCGATTGGTCGATAAGCCTTGGGGACAGAGTAGTCATCTTTTTTCGGCTTAGGAATGATGACTGAGACAGCGTCCTTGAAAATGTTAGGCCAAATGCCGCTATCGAGGATGGCATTGAAGAGGGAGGTCAGACCCAATAGTACGTTATCATGGCTCGCAAGTGCTAATTTGATATGCCTCCACGTGATGTGGTCAAGACCGGGTGCGGAGGAATTAGAGGTGGAGCGGAGCGCATCCAATATTTCTTTAGCGGAGATGGGGGGGCATGATCTTTCTTCAGATGAAGGCAAGCTGTGGATGAAGTTCCAGTCGATATCATTTGATGCTGATGAGCTATTGAACTGAGCGTGCATGGTTTCCCATAGTTGTTCCTGTTTCGTTAGAAGAACACCATTAGCATTTTTAATCTGAGAGTAAGATGGTGGAGGTCGCGGTCGAATCCAACGCAATCCCTCCCAGGGTCGGTTGGTTTTAGACATCATGGCTAGCTTAATATCGAAATAGGTACGTCTCGCATTCCTCGTTGTGGCTTTGTATTCCCTGTAATTTTCTCTTGTTCGTGAGGCTTCGTAAATTTCTTTGGCGATCTGGCAGTCATCCGTCCACCATGCGCAAGGCCTGGACCCATTTTTGGAACGTTTGGCGTTGGAGGTCCATGCAAAGTGAAAGGCTTGTCCCATAGCTTTAGTTGAAGCTTCAAGGTCATTGCCGCTGTGAAGGGCGTTACCACAGTTGACGATGGCTTGAGCTAAACCATCAATGAATGCTGATTCTTCGTCCGAGTCTTGTTTGATGTATTCGTCGCCTAGCCAGGCAATAATCTCTTACCCACATCGCTGTTTCAACCATGACGTTCTTGAGAATAACATCTACCGGTTGTAAGTGAAAAATCAGCATCTGATGATTGATATAACATAGATGCTCACCCTGATCAAAACTGACATGGTGCGTAACAGGCGGTGAACACAAGGATACTTGCGAAAATCATAGTATAAGTGTCTAATCGTTGACGCGTTGTCAGAAGCGTTGACAAAATAAAACAACTTGGAAGGAACTGACCCGGTAGTCAAACGCGTATTTGAGGAGGAACCTAGGTTCTCTTCAAGTTTCAAACCATTCTCATCAATCTAAAAGCGATCTCTCAGTGTTCTAACTGTCGATAATGACCTGCGGGCAGCCATCCCCGAGCACTGTCCAAATGGGGTAGGAACCAGACCCTCGCTATACACACGCGCTTGGAAATTCGCTCGGGTGGCTCAACCCTTTCGTCGACTAAAAGGGGTAAAGAGGATTGCGGGCAGGAGGCTGATGAAAGTGGAAGTTATGACCTATGGGCTATGGCAATGTAACGCTGTGCGACCTTGACTTGATAGGGAATTGACAATTGCATGCTGCTGTGCTTGTGATTAAAATCAGAATTAACTGAGGTTTACATCTCACTGCCCTATTTGTGTTCAAATGCTTATCTATGGTATGTGGTTCATATTTTTGGTCAGTACATCTTTGACTTCTTCGTGGCCTTATTTTCCTTCCGGAGGCAATTTCTGCCCCTAGGTTTGTCTTCTACAGCATTTCGCTTCGGCTTCAATAGTATTGACTAGATATGGCCGACTGCATCGGCACCACCTTGCTTGACCTCTATTGCGGCATTGCATAATCGCTACTTGGTACATTTCTCTTTATCCAAACTTTAATGAATGAACAACTTAAGAGGCGACTCGACTACCGTCTCGACCGATAAAAAGGACTGTCCGCCGTCTGAGGATATCGGTAACGGAAGCGTCAAACAGACTCAAATGACGGCATAATAAGAGAGTGATCTGGGCGGCGAAGACTCCAAACACACCGTTACACACGCACACAGACAGCTCGGAGTTTGTTCCTGCAAGAAGGACGAAGAAAGAGTCACCATCAGATTCGACTTGTTGTTTAAGATTTCACTGACTTGATAGCAACGCATCTCTCAACACCTTTGCACTACGAACTTGAACGCCTCAGTGCAATTAGTAAATTACTTCTTCACCCTTCTCCAACTGCGAGATTTTCTGGAAGTTAGCAGCAACGCCTCACATAAACAATGGATGAGCCTGATGCTCCGCATCATACGGGGCAGCCATTTTCAAATTGCATATACGCCGAACTCGCAGTGGACCAGCAACGGTGTAGCGGAGATCCGTCGGTTGCCCCCGAGCCTCTTCAGCTTGTCCGTCTGGGAGGGCAACCAAATGAGAAGCACCGCAAGCTTTCATGCAGGGAATGTCAAAGGTATGTATTGCTGCTGTGGTTGTCTTCTGCTGCATCATTTTACCAAATTATTTACGCAGGTTGAAGATCAAGGTGAGGAACTTTGGCCTGGGCTCGAATATTCTGC
This sequence comes from Amanita rubescens, assembly GCA_015039365.1. NCBI lineage: Eukaryota > Fungi > Basidiomycota > Agaricomycetes > Agaricales > Amanitaceae > Amanita > Amanita rubescens. The sequence continues at coordinate 118,018 of WION01000072.1, forward strand.
TCACTTGTCTTGATCTCCAGTGCGATCGTGTATTTCCATGTTCGGTTAGGAATTTTGAACTCAATTCCCTGCGGGGACCTGTAGACTTAAAAGCTAATCGATTGTCTCTTCTAGTCGTGCGTCAGGAGAGGATGGAGTAGCCTCTGTCCAGAAGGTACGAATATTCCCATCGAGATTTCGTGGCACGTACTTCACTTCTATCATTCTAGGTGCTCTGATATCTGGACAGCCTGGTAGTCGGTAGGTCTTCCGATCTCCAAAATCTAGATATATTCCGTCCCTTTGGCTGAGCTACCGATTTAGATACATTCTCGAAAGCAGAGAGCAATTAGAAGACAAAATATCTCAACTTAGCAGCCGGATGTGGCAGCTAGAGGATGCTTTAGAAGCATCATGTTCTAATCAGCCACATCCATTGTTAGCGCCTGGGCTGCGGAGCGTCAAAACGTCACAAGATTTGTATACCTCGCAGAGCGTCCTGACCCAGCAAACGATCCCTGCTAATAATAACGCTTCAAGAGTGGAGCCTATCAGAAGGTTAGCATCCACGACACTCCCTGGATTTGACTGTCGTTCTTATGTTTTCTCGACTCCAGCATGCATCCCCAAAACGCTAACTCGAAACAGCCATCGCGACAGGTATCCATACCGCCAGAGGCCCCTCCTGATGCTCTCCAATTAAGCACTTCATTCCCATTCCCCTGGTCGATGGATCTCAGCGTCCGGAAGCGTATACGAGATGCGTTACCCCCTCTGGCCGAGGCACAAGCAATCTGCGCGGAAGCCAGGAAGAACGCTCTTTGGCAGTGAGTTTATTAGCCGCCTGACAGAGTTTACGTTTTTCCAACTTCTTTTCATTTGCTGAGCATAGATACAATGTTGATCCTTCGGAAACCTTTTTGCACAATCTTCTTCATTATTGCTATGTGACGCCCGTGCATGATCTGAGCCCTCGACGCCTTGCACTCCTGTTGATGGTTCTCTCGATTGGCTCCCTCGTAGATCTTAACAAGCCACTGGGAAACCTGTATGGAAAAGCCTATCATCATCTTGCCCGTGCGTCAGTCTCCGAAATACCACTGATAGAGAAACCTGATTTTGACCTGTTACATACTTTGGTACGCATGTCTTTGTGTTGAGTATGGGTGTAACGTAAACGATTTAGTTCCTCATGATTTGGTACCATTTAACGTTTTCTGGCGACGAAAAAGCTCTGGTTTATGCTTGGAATCTCATGGGCTTCGCCGCTACGTTGGCGCAACGGGTTCGTACATTCGCATTTCTGCTCTTCCTGTGATATCAGCGTATGTTTGACAGCTTGGACTTCGTGCGTAACGTTTTTTTTTTCAGGAGCGTGCCATTGCTTCATAAAGACACAAACTCAGATCGTGATGAATCCCGAATGAAACGTATTCCAGAAGTGTTTGAGAAGCGAAGAGCTATCTTCTGGGAATTGCTGTATTTGGATTGTCGAATGGTAATAGAGTTTTGATATACCTGTACCGCGCTAACAACTATTCTAGAGCCTATCGCTTGGCCTACCGCCATCCATATGCCTTGCCCATGTCGATGCAAAGCCGCCCATATATAATGGTCTAGGACTGTACGGACCGAGAGAAGAGGTTATTTGTACGTTTCCGCCACTTCAGATACCGTTAGCGCATTAACATCGAATGGGAGACTATCAATGGAAGAACTCGTTTTTCGTCAGTTGCCTAACCCCCATCTTGCAAACTATTGTCGATGTGACACTTCCCGATTATGCTCATATCCTTTTCTTGGATAGCAAAGTTCGGGACTTTGATATGCCCAAATTACTTGGAACAAACGAAAGTTCGACTAACGCTTCACACTTTTTGAACATGCAAAGGGCACTGTTCAGCACGAATCGCGATCTAGGTACGGATCGTTTCCCATTTATTGATAAGGATGCTGAATATTTCGGAGCGTTATTGCAACTGCATCATTGTTATTTCACTCAGGCTATGAGGGGCCCAGAGTCGTTAGATCTGCATCACAAATATTATCCTTCTGTTCTCGCGACGTATCTTGGGGCATCCTCGCTGATCAAAGCCGTGCAAGCACTCTTTGACCAGGAGCCCAATCTGAGTACCCGGTTTTTGCACTTCTGGCGCAATGTGTTTTCTGCGGCTGTGAGTCGTTAAGAATGGCTCCTGTGTGGAATGAGACAATCGAGTCATTCTTAGGTAACTCTTGGGCTTTTCATATCACGGGCACCATCGACCTCGGTTACTCCCTATGCATTGCAGGACTTGGAGGCTATATCTCGTCTTTTCATGACAGCGGGAAAGATGCTTCCATTTAGCGCTAAGGCCTTGGTGAGCCATGGTTCGCAGTACCAAGGACCTACGTTGATCTAACCCGGAACTAGCCCATCATCGAGAAGCTTGTGGAAAAATGCCGCCGTAGTTGCCGACAGCATCGAAGCGGTACTACCGATAACGGTACGCCTCCACCTTCGCAATATATATATGGCGGTAAACACGTCTTACAGAGCGGCCTTTTGAGCTGCTTCCATCTTTCCAAAGTGCTCATCCTACACTCGTACAGTTCGCTGAACAGATCAAGTATACATCGTCACCAATACCGCCGTTGAGAGGCAGACAGGACTCGAATACGCTTCTTGCTTCCAATGCATGGTTGCCTGACATTCATCAGTTTTCAAGTGTGGGATTGGAGACCGATGGAGGGTACACCTTTACCTCGGCGCAGCCGACATCATTTACCCCCTCTTTGCCGAGGGTTGGGCAGAATGAAAGCTTAATATTTGATGGGGCGTCAACGGCAGATTTTAAGGAAGCAAGCTACATGGCCACCTGGTTCTAAAACTTGAAGCTTGAATGTGAACCGTCACGCTCAGTAAAAGTTGAAGTCCAGCGAAATTCGCAACGGCATTCTTGTCCATAGTGGTACAAGTACAGATTAAATTGTTGTACTTTTACAATTCATCACGATCTCTTTGACGTCGTTGGGTTCAACTTTAATTTCCCCTTTCTCGAGTTTTACGTAGAGAATGTCGACGATTGTTTGGACTTTCGATGGCATAGAGTTTGGTTCCTTTACAGTGGACGTTAATGCATATTAAATACCGCATAGGTGTCAGATTCTTTAGCAACCAGGTACCAATTTTGTGTGGAGGAGGGAGAGTTGCTGACAGTGGGGGGTTGTAACCAGGTTTCGAGAAGCAGCAGGGTGTCAATAATTTTCTTCGTCTCCCTCTCATCTGTTTCTTTCGGCGGAACCGGTACGTGGTCTTGCAATAGCCGAACCAGAGCAACTTGGGTAATGTGGGCCGCTGCTATGCACGGCAGTCCGAGGCCCTTTTTTATTAGAGCGTTGGGGAAATCATCGAGAACGGGTCCATAACGGGGCTACGGTAATTACTAATTGGTAACCAAATGGGACAAACATGTTTTCACATTGAAAATGACTGTCGATGAACTCTTTGAATGCCCTGAGATCTTGTAGTGTGCGATCAATAAAGGAATTTCCACTGATTATTGATAACCCCTTCTTCACATACTTCATCACTTCCCATTCCATCATCTACAAATGCATCAATATCAGTGACTAGAAACCAAAACATCAAGATAATCAACCCACTTTCAACTCGGGCAAAACAAGGAATACTACAGCTCTACTCCTAACACTCCAGAGAGGGCAGCGGAAGAGTGTAGCGGACCACCCTCCGCTCTCGGTACAACTAGTAGCACGACTCCCAGCATGTGATGAACCGCACCTCCTGCTCCCGCTCCCCATATGTCGGGATAGGTGTATGCAGGTCTTCTTCCCGGCTCTACTAGTAGAACACTGACGGGAACGGAAATACATGCTAGGCACGTATCAATCGCTCTGTGTTGTGTTCAGGAACCGCCGGTCAAGGAAGAAAGGATGTCGTTGAATGCTATTGATGATCCGCCGTACCCGCCAACTAGGCTGAAGAAGGACTGTTCAGCACGTGAAGCGAAAGCGCATAACGTCATGGTGCTGTGGCGATTGATGAATGTGCTCAGGGAGGAGCGGTGGTCGAGCAACGCACTGTGCTCACCTACGTTGGAAAAGTACTGCTTCTTTTCTATTTCCGGTCCGAACGACGTCTGCGTGAATGAATATGTTGAACCCATGAATCGTGTATGGGTGCAGATTTGTAAACTGGACAAAAGGGTAAATCGCACACAATTCGGGACAGCGGCGTGGAACGTACCAGAAACATCATAACCCCCCACTCTACATCGATGAATGCTTCCACGCCCGCCACTATTGATGGTTCGTTTCGGCCTCGGAACGATATCCACGCGAAATGTTATGAACAGATTTCCAAAGTACGATGATATCTCATTTTAGAGATGCCGTCTGTAGCCGCGGATGAGCCTGTACTAGAACTGCTTTGCCACCATTTTCAGCCCGCAATCTTAAGACTATGCCTTGTTTTCATGGCACAGTTGTCTGAGACTTTCCCCTTGGATTTTATTAGTCTAAGCCTACACAAATAATAGTAGTCCAACTTGCGCAATAGTCTTAGCCTATTATGTAGTCTAAGACTATGTCATATTGATAATGATTAGTCTAATTCTACTTTCTGGAATCCGATAAAAGTCTACCGAGTCGCATCCACGTTTACGGTAGCGAGGAATCGTCTGAGCCTAGTATAAAAGATGCCAGGATTAGCCCATTCAGGGTCCTGGCGCAATGATGTACCACCTGGCCGTGCGCGGGGTTTCGTTAGCTTTGCAGGGTATGGAATAGGCGCAGTACGCACCTGAGTGGGCGGGGGCGGGCGTGTGTGTGTGTGGTTCGGGCCCTAGGGCTTTGTTGGGCTGTTTGGGGTGCGCAGAGCTTTGTTAACCTCGCTGGGCACGGAATGGACATGTTGCATACCTGGGTGGGCAGCGGTGGGGTGTTTCGAGGTGCATTGGGTCACACACGATGCGCTGTGGGGTGCGCGGGGCTTTGTTAGCCTCGCTGGGTATTGGGATGGATGCAGTACACACCTGGGCAGCGGGGGGTCAGTTTGGGTGGCAGCCTCTTGAGCGCGGGCATAGGATGATACATACCTGGGTGAGTGGCGGGGTGGAGCGAGATTGGTGGTGGCAGAGAAACGCGAACAAAGGACAACTGAATGGTGTCACACGTCATATGTCACACTTGCACAGTTCTCCCTCGACCACACCTGAACATCGCATGATTCAAACGAAGCCTCACGCGCCTCATACTCTCCTACCACCCTTCAACAAAGCCACAAACAACCCACTGCAATGATCCAGGTGCGTACAGCACCCCTGCCCTGCGACGCTAACCACCCCAAACAGGCCACTGCCACGAACAAAGCCCCAAGCTGCGCCCACTGCTATCCAGGTGCGTATCACGTCTATCACATGCCAAGTGAGGCTAACAAACATTCGTGCACCCCAAACAGCCCACCGTGTGTGATCCAACGCGCCCTGAAACTGCCCACCACCGCCCACCATCTCATGCCCAGCGAGGCTACAAAGCTCCAATGTCCCACTGTCATCCTAAAATCCCCCACTGCTACGTAACAAAAGCATAAACTGCCCTCCACAACCCATCCCAGGCCTCGTAATGTACCTTACATGTAGGCTAAGACTGTAAAGAAATATATTATAGGCCAGCTATACTATTCAAGTAGAAAACAACATAGGCTAAGTCTAATGAATACCTTTTTAGAATAAGGGGCTAGTCTTAGATCATTGTTCCGTAAATTTACGGGTAGTCTTAAGACTACCAACTGATATCACCGGCTTTGCGCGGGGGCAATAACTGCGGGCTGATTACTACCACTGCTGTATTGAAAGCCAATGCTTGTTTGAGGACAAGGATATGAATGAATACTAGGACATGTAAATGTTTACGAAAAAATCATAAACGATGGTCATTACACTTCGCATGGCTGAATATTCCATCATCAGCCAACGAAAGTACTAAGAAATAGTCGTGTGAATCAAACCGCCGCTCTGCAGAAAGTCGGAGACAATCAACCCCAAGATTATATCGCGAGCCTGGTCGACGAATCACGATATGTAACTACAGATGAAGAAACGGTGTTATCCCCCACAAGAGCTGAAACGATGGCAGTATCACCATCGAACAGGACTAAACGGGCAGAAAAAGAACGGCTGATCGAAGTCGTCTGAAGACTGAAGTAAAGCGGTGACACGAATATCGAGGAGAAAGAAGCCTGAGGGGAGGCAAGAGTCTCTAAAACCGAGACAGTGATATAACGGCCGGGAAACGGGCGACGCTGAAACGCCCTGGGGTACATGACCAGTCGTCACAGTTGGAAGGATATGCGGTTGAATTGAGTGGAAACACAGATTGCGAGGAAACTAAGATGGTGCCAGAGAACCACAGCTAACTGGGCATAGGATGGGGCCAGAAAACTATAGCTGGTCGGGGGCGCGATGGTGCGTAGAACTTCGACGCAAAAAACACAGGCGCGCCCGCAGAGTAGCGGCATGCGACCTGTAGCTTAAAGGCAACTTGAGTGTACGCAGCATGGCAAGCCGCGGCTTGGCTACTTGGTATTCAATACCCTGGATTTAAATGTTTATAGGCCTGGGTGCATACAAGTAAGAAGTAAGAAGTAAAGTAAGAAGTAAAGTAAGAAGTAAAGTAAGAAGTAAAGTAAGAAGTAAAGTAAGAAGTAAAGTAAGAAGTAAAGTAAGAAGTAAAAAAAGAGAAGACCGAGACCTTCATTTCACTACGGCCTCGGAACATGAAACGTACGCAAATTTTATGATTACTTCGAGCAACAACAGCCCCAAGCATGTAGCGACTGTAACAGTAAAAAAGAAAATGGAGCAAGAACTCCCCTCGAACATCATTCTCATGCGCAGTCCGAGCCGTTAATCTTCTTGACAAGTATTCAGCGCCGATACGTTTGTAGCAATAAGAACACCCACAACGATTGAGCTTTCCTTCTCATCCGATGCCGACTCTAAACTGCTCCTACGGACATTTCCAACGGTCCGACCCTTGTCCAAGCCGTGACCTATATCTGCGGTGGTGCTGATCTTATGGAGATATTATTCCAAGTGAACCATTTCACCCAAGTACGGAGGGCATGTTAATAATCCCCAAAAAGAGCAGCAGTAGAGTCAATAATATTAAATGCTTAAATTCGTGCCACGCACGGATGGGGTATGTAAAGACACCAGCAGACTGGGGCGACCTAAGACAGGAACGGAGCATACCCTAGGTCCAATTGTCGCCGACATTGGAAGATCGTGCAGAGAGACCGAATAGTTTTCCTCAGTGCTCGGAAGAATACCCGACCTTCGTATCATTTCCCTCGCATTCAACGTAGCCAGCAAGGAGTTTGAATGAACTTTATTGCGTCAACGTTTACAGCTTGAGGAATGGGGCACCGAAATAGTACTTACGTCGCCCAATGCAGAAGAAGAAAGCAATGTAAATGAAGGTTTCCCCTACAACCACGATCTAACAAATTGGTTGGCAATAGAAGTAAGCCAAAATGGAACTAACCGAAATCAAGGACGCAATCGCACATAGACTAGGTCATATTGATCTACCAGCGTGTGCAAATGGAAGAAAAACTGACGTTGTCAGAAGACCAGTATTAACCACAAACAGAATCTGCCATATTTAGTTGGTGATATGAATGTTAACAGGATTTACTTACGAGCTTGTTGATCACGGTATCGAACCTGATTTAAGAATGAATACGTAGTAGAAGTTCGGCGAATTTGTACGTCACCTACGGGAGCCGGTTCTGGATCTGTGGAGCAGGGTGCATAACGTACTTGCAATTAAGACATCGGCAGCCGCCGCCAAGACATTTGCTGTGGCCGAGAGCCACTGTTCATATGCGTTATATGCGTTAGATGTATTGATCTCTCGTGAAGTAGTGAGCTCGCCTTGAAACGCGTCAATTGGAAAAAGTTGTTCAAATTAAACCTGGTAGACATCGAACATGCTGAAATGGATAAAAGTTGTCCACGTACGCCAAGCCCGTGTACGCTGTAAATGAAAGGTCAATGAGAATCCCTTGTATAAATCCTTTAAGGCTAACCAACAATACACACTACGTGACCGTCAATCAAATTGATGAGCAGGGATCTCTGTCACACTTACCGAACTCTGCGATGACAAGAGAAACCTTTCAATCGATTTAAATGAATTGGTGACAATGGCGATGCGTGACAAGACTGCTGATACTCACGACGACCGAAGTCAGCCAAATGTTGCGATTGCTCACTGACTCAGGGTTAGCACTTCTTAAAATGGCGGGTCCAGAGGCTACTTACAACGCCATACGCGCATGGTAAAGAAGCTATCGGGAGATAATAACGGAATTAAATTTGCTTTCGGACCAGATCTCTTACCATTGTACCAAAAAGACCCGGAAACCCTAGAATCGCAATGTTGCTTGGTTCTTATTTTCAAATGATCAAAACTTACATTGAACAAAGCTCCAAGCTGTCATGAGGAATCAGATAGGACGCATGAAGGTGAGGTAGCCTTCACTTACGATGAGACTCCTGTGAAAGGGGTCACCTGTGCGCATATACCAGGCAAGGAAACATACCAGACGATATTTTCTAGTTGAGTGTATGCTCCAAAGTATATAACCAGATAAGTATAAACTGCTCGCGTCAGCCTCGGTGCCAGAAACGAGGATGATCACGTACTAGCATGCGTAGTCAGGGCTTGATGTATGATATCACAAAGTATAACAACGGCGACCTAAGAGATCAAGCTCGCATGAGGCTGCGCATGGCGTATTAATGCGGGCGTACGAGCATCTTGAGCGGCCATCTGTCTTTCTGGTGAGGAAAGTAATACCACGCTTGTGTCCCAGACACTTGACGCAAATTAGTCGTGCCAACCTGAGTATACAGGAGCGATGAACAGACCTCCAAGCAAACTATATGCGCGTAATTCAGTCATTACTCCGCTCAAAGACCAAAGTCAACCCTCACGTTGAGGCTACTATGATGCCGATGAATGCGGCCCCTAGTCTGATATCGGATATGTTAGCCATCCAGGTCAATACAAGAGGATACTGACGTGTTGTCGAGTGATAGAGACATTATGAACGAGTTAGGATGTGAGACTGTGGGCAGCAGTTCCTTTTGAACTCTTTTGACTCTAGACCGCAGTGGACAGAAGGCGTGATGCAGGGAGAAACGGAAGTGTTACATATTTGCCGTTGCAAAAGAAAACAAGAAAGAAAACGGACGGGAAAGAAGGGGTGGAAGAAAACGAGGAGTAGTGTGCTTTGGGAAGGGCATTACTATCTAGAACTAGATGAAACGAACGGATCCGCGATCTTCCCGCATTCTAGTGGAAGCGGCACCGGCGTCTTGCGCTATACAAGTCTGCAGGGCAAATAATATACCCTGTGTGCATTTTATCATACTGTAGCTTATAATTAGTACCAAACACCTCTGCATAAACTAAATTGAAATACATGGAGTGATCCGCTGGGGATCGCGCTGCCGTGTTCACAAGGTAAGTTCTTGAAAGTTTGAGTCATATCGGCACCAATTCCGTAAAAAGACTCTGATAGCAAGTTGTTCCTGGCCTTGTGCTCGAATTGCGTGCTTCCAATTGATAAGTGCAAGTTATCTTGTTGATCTCGCTATCAATGTGTCGTTGTGAAGACCAAGCCCGATGATCGAAGCATTTAGCACGAGAGGTAATGTCTCCTGATGGAGGATTTCCCTAAGCAGTCACACGTACGAGGCCTAGCCGCCTAGGAGATGCATCTGGTTATGGAGATTACATAATCCGCGCTTAATCCGCCAGGGGGTGCTGAATCCTGATCGATTCCGGCGATCCCGAAAGACGCTCCCTTGCCCTGACGCGTCTTTCCATCTTTCTACACAGTCTCTTTTCTCATTCTCAGCAGAAAAAGACGATGACTAGTAAAATATTAACCACCGTGACTGACGATCAGCCCCGGCAGACAAAAAAGGATATGAAGACCACGAGACAATGGATGACATTTACGACTCCTACGGCATTCACGTTGCCAGTTCCTCAGGCTTCAGTAATGAATAAGGTTATTTCAAAATCGGTTTCGGGCATACTTGCGACCGCCGACAGTGCTCGGCCAAGTTGGTACTATTTTTCGAATTCAAGGGATCACGGAGACCAATAGAAGAATATAAGAAGGTTGCGTCAACGAGATCCCTGCAGAGCACCTGGCAGCCACAGCACTTGGAATCCCCGGTCCCTACTATGGATCCATTGACCGTCTCCGTATTGCTACCCTCTATACAAGTCCAGCAGGGCCGCTGTTTAGCTGCGGACCGCAACCAGACTAGAGCCGTGGCTGCAACTTCTAAGCAGACAAACCCATATCACGCCCGGCGTCTGGTATCAGCATCAATGCTGCTACACAAAAAACTGGTGCCAGAGCCCACCACAAAGGGCAATCACCTGTCATACCCACCCTATGGCAATCTGTCAAGGAGGTGTATAACAGACGGGTTTCCTATAGCCACGACACTCAGAGGATCAGTTAAACCATCCCCTTCGCTGTTGGAAAGTTGGCTGAGGCAACCCCCACCGCCAGTTCCCAAATATAGAAAACCAAAGGTAAAACACTTCTTTTATAATGAATTTTCCTTTACTCAACCTTTGCAGGCATTGATTATCAAACCTAAAGGTGGTCCTTCTTGGCAGAAATGTTAGCGGCCATGTCACATGGAAGTCTGGACTTGATGCTTCTCTTCATTCGACCAACATACCTACTACAAACCACTGTGACCTCTAATTTCCACCTCAGCCGCTGTAGATATTAATGTACAGTCCCTTGTATTTTGCCATCTCTTATGTCGAGGCAATTTTGCTCCGGTACTTTTATTCTCCTTTGACTCCTTTTCAATAAAAACTTCGTATCACATAACACTGCATGTTGAACTTGAACATTACAACGCTATGACGCCTCCTTTCATACCTCAGCGCTTAGTGCGCCGAGCATTGTCCATGCGCACCTTGCCATTCATCTGCCTCACATATCTATCTACCTAGTTACCTTTCATCTCCTACATATTTATAAAGTCCCATTTGCGTCTCTCAGCTCAGTACGAATAAACATATCTGAGGTGAGACCGTCCTTTTCACACTACATCAGGTTTTTGGTAAGAAGTTCGGCTTTAGCCGCCCTGGCCACTTTCCGGAGCTGTCGAAGCGGTTCTCGGCTTTTTTGAGCAAGGTACATTGCTCTCAGAGCCATTTTGACGGCTCTGAAAGAGCTTTGACCGCTCTAGTGACCTGGTGCTTAACGGCTACACGGCACGCATAGCCCATCAGGGAAACGGCAACTTCCGCTTTGGCCGCTCTAGCCGCTTCTCAGAGCGGTCAAAGCAGCCAAAGCTGTAAAAGCAGCCGTCCGCTTTTTTAGGCAAGGTACACCACTCTCAGAGTCAAATCAATAGCTCTGAAAGCTATTTGACCGCTCTCAGAGCGGTTTTTCGAGCTTTCTTAAGCTTCACACAAAATCAAATACAGTACAAAAAAAGCTGTTTTATTATAATGGGAGCCAACGGTAGTAGTAATATAGTGGTGGAGAGCAGGTTCAAACTGTGCGAGAAACTCGGCGGAATCGGGAGCGACACATAGTGATGTAGTACGGGCTTGGAAGGAAAGCGACGATAGCGAAACTGAGAGAACGATGGTTTGATAGCGTTGATAGCAAAACAGCGATGAGTGGTTGATAACGATGATGGTGAGATAGCGAGCGGCTAATAGCGATTGATTGTAGTTCTTGAAAGTGGGAATAACTAGATAGGAATGTCAGAATGTGCTTGTAGAAAAGCAATAAAACGGCACCGTCTTGTTCGACATCCATAACAAAATCGCGTCTGGATCAAGCTCCTCCTCATTGTCGACAAATGTGCCGTACGGTTGAATACATTTCAACCCAGTAGCATAAGCCGAAAAAAAGTGGAATTGTGAGTACATGTTAATGGTTAAGAGCAGCGCTACTCATCTTCGCTTGCTGAGCGAGTCCAATTTTTTCGTCAACGGCGAGAGAATGGTATGTCAAATGGCTTATGTATGCGAATAAATATAGCATATAGTCGCTAAGACGAGCTCTGGGAGGTGTCAGGAAAAGGTGGGGCTGCGAGGAAAGAAAGAACTCATCTTCGCGGTGTGTATAACAGTTGTAAACCTACCATGAACCATTTGCTCAAGCATGGGTCGCCATATGTGCGCCATTACTTACCCGTGGTCCTTTTTGCATGGGACGAAAGAGAGAGAGGTGGAGGGAGGAAAGGATAAAGTTGAGCGAGTAACGCATCTCGGAACGGTGATGTCATGGTCAGTTATTTGGTAGTGTTTGCAATCCACCCAGAATTCTTTACAAGTCCGATCCCACTGCCATTCAGTGGCACGCAAGGAACCGCATCACAGGTGTGCTCATCTTCACACTTTTTTCGTAGGCTCATGTCATTTCGCAGAAATATAAGGAAGACACGGGAATGAAAGTCAGCTGGCCAACAAACAAATCGGTAAGTACTCGTCATCGTCCGCAGCACTTATCCTTTCTATATTCATATCAGTGGCAGGTCATTGTCTGCGACGGGTCAGATGCGGAGGAAGATGTTGGTGATCGCAAGCAAAGGCATACTTTGGACACTTGGATGACGAGGAAGCGGGTGAAGAATGCGTGGGACAGAGAGCAGGCGCAGCCGTCATGTTCGACCCAGAACCGGAGACCAGTCATCATAACGACCAGTCAGTTAACCGTGAAAAGATCAAGGCATCGTCACTACGGAAGCACTTCACACATATGGCTCGTACTTGACGCAATGTCTACCCAAGTTCATTCAGCAGTTCTCCGTTCTCAAGGACGAGCTCACTCTCTACATTGCACCTTCCGCTGTCGTCCCCGTCCTTACTTTTCTACGCGACCACTCTCAATGCCAATTCAAAGCACTGGTGGATATTAGCGGTGCCGACTATCCAGACCGCGAAAAGCGATTCGAGGTCGTATACCACTTGCTGAGCATCCAATTCGCTGGCCGTATCCGGGTGAAGACGTATGCCGGTGAAGCAGACGCTGTTCCGAGCGCAACAGAGGTCTTCTCTGGTGCCGATTGGTGTGTCAGAGTCTGCGACTCCGATCGTCAATCTCCAGCTGTCACTCCATGACCAAAAAGTAAGGGCAAACAACGGTTGCAGCGCATTTTTTAACTCTCATTCCTAGACTCACTCACCAACGACAACAAAGTCAAACCTCCACGTACACCCACTTCGCTCGGGGAAAAGATTTCTTACGTTTGGTACATATTCCATTTTTTCCCGTATGCGTGTTGTATAACACGATACTCCCCCTTTAGCTGCGGCGTTCACGGGGTTTATGTCGGCAACTCACCTTGTCCGCAAAGCGGCATGTGGATGCTGGAACGCGACTTGGACGCCAACGGAAGACCCGAAATGTCCGTAATTCATTTGGAAAGCATCCTACGTGGTGCACATCTGATAGGAATTGCTGGATCTCAAATGATACCACCGGAGCTTTCCTATCATGACAGCCTTCACATTTTCAAGTCGTTCTACGTAAACAAATTCATTGCGATGAAGGGGAATAAGAAAGCAATGTCGAAAAAAGTGATAGAAGATGATAAGGAGAATGGGGAGAACGATGAGGGAAGCAGGGATAGGTGTGAGTGAGGAGAACGAGCGGAAACAGGCGGGGAGAAGCGGGGAGAAGCAGGAGCAAGCGGGGAGGAACGGAAATGAGCAGGAGGAGCGGGAACGAGCGGGGAGGAGCGGAAATAGGACGGTTGTACATTTTCCAGTGGCAAATGCATGTCTTGTATGACAAACGGAGTTGAGCGGAAATTTTGACGAGATCGGACATTGCGACGGTGTAGAAGCGTTTGAAACCCGTCCCATCCCGCTGAATACGGAACCACGCGGTTTTGACCTGTTTCTCAACAGAATCATTTTTGACTGGGCCTCAAGTGCCGCTCCGGGAGACTGGGTAGGAGTCTGCAAGCAAGGTACGATGCACTTCGTGATTACTCGGCTACCTGCAACACCCCCCCTCAATCGCGAAGGTGCCCAAGAAACTTGCAAGACGCGATACAAAGTCTTCATCAGCCACATAGAGTCGGAAGTCCAAGTCTTCCGGTCGACCATCAATCGTGGTGACGATCCAAATCGCTCGTCTCTCTCCAGTAAGTTTTCCATTCGTTGAAAGCTCGATATCTGGCCAACACGGTGGTCAGAATGTTCATCAATCCCACTTCATCGGGAGTTAGGGCGATGTGGCGCTGAGTCGTCGTCTTCCTGTCATCAACGGATATGTACGATCCATCTAGCGTAGGAAGAAGGGGAAGTCCATATATGCTGCAAAAGTCCTTGTCCGAGAGAAAGTACTCACATTAGGACGCTCCTTTGATTCTGAGACAAACCATCGAATCCTACGGAGGCCAAACCCCGATGAATAATTTGATCGCGGGCAACACATGGAGCGTTGTCTTGAAGACATGTAGTACCCCACGAGACACTCTCACCAACGCTCCACAAATCGAACCAAATGTTCTCCAACACGAATGCGAGCTTCAATATCACCTTGAAGCATCCAGTTATCGACGGATGAGGGCCGGGATCAACTAGGAAGCCATAAAGGCCAACCATGACCAAAATAGTCAAGTTCTTGACCGTAACAGCGCATTGGGTGCGAAAAGTGAAAGATAGCGAATAGGTAAGTGGTTCTTCTTCATCTTTGACGACCAGGATCAAGGAATAGACCAACAGAAAGGGAACGACGACTGCAACGATCCACACAGTCCAATTCCTCCAGAAAGTGGTCCAATCAATGCTCGACAGCGTCGCCCAACCACCTAGTCGACGTACCTGATGAAGAACCCTGTCGTTTTGATGACTCAAGCGCGAGTCATCAATTGTCAGTTTGTCGCGAGGAAATTGTTGGTATTGATACCGTCGTTGAAGAGTTGTCGAAGCCGTCTGAGGTGGCGAATGCCCTTGATGGCCGGATCAGTTTGGATGCCGGTCGCTGGGATTCGTTTGATAGCAGTCGGGCTAACGAAACTAGAGCGGGCGGTGATGCAATCCAGGCGCAAATATCGGATTCAGGGGGGGGGGTATGGTCGGCCGTCTGTGTATTGATGGTCGCGGCTGTCATTGTCAACATGGAGAACTTCCTGGAAGACGAGGTTCTACATATGTTAAACGAAGAAACGAAAGATCTACAACAACGTACCTCAAATGTTTTGACCACAGAAGGCGCGCAGTCGATTGCGTTCGACGCCGAGGCCTATCCTGATGATGCAAATGAAGACCCGGGTGGTTTACTTATTGAAGATACTCCGTTCGCATGGATTGAAGACGTTGAATGCAATATCTGTATACGTAAAAGAGACTCCGTTAGCATCGGAGAAAACTGTTATTGAAGGAAAAGACTTACCGGTCGGGGATTCGATCGTGGATGAGTCCAAGGGAGTGAGGATAGCAGAGGACTCAACCCCGATGACGATCCTATTGATATGTTGAAGCCGGTTAGTATTGATGTTATTGATGATGAAATTGGCGATACCAGTTGCGGTCGTCAAAATGGGTTTGATAGTGAGGCGAAGAGGGTCTTTCTTCAGTCTCAAGTTCAGCGCGAATAACGACCATTTCCAAATTAGGCCGTTCTTCAATACGTTCGGCAGCCTCCAAATAGATGGATGGGGTAAAGACGAATTTGATGGGAAAAGATGTCACCGGCAATGTCTTCAACGTCGTCCATGTTTGGTATCTCGCCAGGGTCAAGTTCGGTCAAGAAATCGCAGGACTCCATGTCCTCGACTTCATCCACTCCCTCGTAAGTGTCATCTTCATCAATAGCTATAGCTAGCGCTGACAAGTCCCCGGGGTCTCCAGAATCATCTGAATCTTCATCCAACAGAGCAGCGCTCCCGTCTGCATCCCTCGATCTCGACCTCGACCTCTCGGAGTTAGTAGAGCCAGAATGGGTGAGAAAGCTTTCCGGGGACTATAGCACTACTAGAGGTAAACAAAAATTTAGGGCATGCGTGATATACTCCAAAAATTGTAGTATGGACATCTATAACACTATCCCTTTACAAATTGTGCTATGTTCAACTAAGTTGATAACCGATAACCACTGGAGTTGAGAGAGTCCCCCATGTAAACTGCCGTGCTCGCACGGGTATCGGCTAGTTACTTTATATATAAATGCGGTCGGATCTGGTGATGCAAAAGGAAGAGCAGGAGAAGAGCTTTGTCGCAGAGCACGCATTTGTTGACATTGCGTAGAAATTTGAACGTGAGGTATAGGGATTAGTGTACTAACATATAGGTTTTCATATAACAACTTTCAAAGCCCTACTTCCTTAGGTATTCATTGCTCGATCTACAGACAGAGAAGGGCAGCGGATAAAGGGAAGAAGCGACGTGAATGTTGGGATTCTCATTCAAGTTGTCGGCGGGGAACATGGGTGCTACGTTGAATTCAGTGGACGAGTTACTTTGATTCTCATTCAAGTTGTCGGTGGGGAACATGGGTGCTAAGTTGAATTCAGTCGACCAGTTAGAACTTTGCGTCACAAAAAAAGGTTGTACTCACGCAAAGCTCTCCCAACAATGCCCCACAAATATGAATCATCTTGCAAGATGCCCATTAAATTCTCGTTCTGTGACTGCGAGGTGTATCTCAAATATGTAAAAAGATTTCAGATACATACAGCACGTTTCAGCTCGACCAACTTCTGCTTTGAGGCCGTCGCTTTATGGTGTAATGTGGCAGCTACGCCCTTCTTTTTTTAGCTTCTTTCGCACAACCATCGGGAATCAATCACCTTGGCAATCTGAGCATTCACCCACTTGTACTCCAAATCATCGAATCCACCTGGCCAGAATCCAGTCCTTCTAAAGCGTTAGAAACATTTTTACCAGACAAGAAAGTATTCGAACCCCAGCAGTTGAGCAATTAAGCGGTCAATGTGTGCTTCCAAGCTTGAGATGTATATGCTGCGCCTTTGTGGCTTGCTCAAGGTTAAGCTACACACTACTCAACACCAACTACAGGGACTTGGAACAGCCGACCTACAGTTCGGAGGGGGTGAAGATATAATCCTCCAGGATATGGTTCCAGCTTTTTCTTCTCTTTATTCCGTTTTTGTAAGCGCAGAAGTCAGTTGGGCTTGATTGGAGTTGGTCAGACATGATGAAGCGGGACAGGAGAAGAAACGGTCAATATCGCGCTGTTTGTATTCTAGCTGACTGCGCCTCTTTGGCAGTCGGATTTGGTTTTCGTTTCGCCGCTTCTGAGCCAAACCTTGAGGCAATTTCGATCATAGACTCAGTAAACTTCGACTGAAGCTTGTCTCAGTGACTCCCGGATTGCCTGCCAGTGGGATCGGCGCTTCGGTTAGATCGTTTCATTTCCAAGATTGCTTCCGGCTTCTGAGCCTTGAGCCTAATCAGCCTGCCCAGGAAAGGCATTAGCGGAGGATGTGATAAGCGTTATCTTCAACTGCCTGCCGCCTGCATTTGACGCTCGGCTGGTTAGCCCATCGGAATCATCTAGGAATGCAATGCCATTAGTTAAGACTAGTCTACTTCCTGGCAGAGCGCGGCGTACTGGTCTTCATACTTGCGCCTTGATAAATCCGCGTATGGAGTGACGCTGCCTTCGTCTGAAACCAATTGAGAGCCTAGCTCGTCGTGTCGCTCGGAGTGAAGAGCGTAGTGATCTCCGAGTTCATGAAAATAGTTCATGATGATGTCGCCGGGATTGGACCGGAAGGTAAAATACAAGGAGTCCAAAGAGGATGAGGGTCCGGCAGAAAAGGAGGAATGAGGCTGGAAATCGCACAGTTGCGAAGCGGAGTGACCGGTGTGGCCCATGTAGATCGAGATTGGATGTTCACAACGGAATACGCGGATAGAGCCAGAAGCCAGTTCGCTTTGTAAATCACCTAGAAATTGGTTTGACAGAGTCCAGACTCCCGAATAGGCAATTCCTCGACCAGCCGGAGAGCTAGCACGGAATACCCATAACACCGCTGACGGTCAACCCCAGCGCTCACACCATGTCGCCGACAATCGACTTCGCACCTTGCCATTTCTGAAGATCTGAACACTCCCAAGAGCTTGTAAGATTTGTAAGCCTGCTAACTTGGGAAGAAAATGCAACCCGTCATTGCCTCCCCCAAGTGCGCGGCGTTTAATTGCACGCAAAAGGTAAACATCCTCCCCAAAAGTCCTTCTCAGACCCTGAAACTAGCGTTTCGGAAGCACAACAACAAAGAGCTTAACTGCGCACGGCGGTTCGGATGGAGTGCGCAAAAAAGTAACAGGGATCCCAAAGTAGCATGCACTAGGATCAGGACGATGTGTTAGAAGTACGCCGCGTGGCGATCTTCCGTAGGTCAAAGGTAATTTGGCACCATTAATACCCGATATAGCCCATTGGTTAGTGGAATGCGCCCGATAGTGCGACGCTCGGGTTTTGGTGTGCAGATGGAGATCGTACGGATCTCATTCTCCATATTGACAGAGAACCCCTTCCGGTCTATTGTACTAATCAGGTTTTCGGTATTTTCTGCTTTGACCACTCCCGCCTTGCCAAACACAGCTTTCACTCTGACGCCTGCCATCCACGTCAAGCACTCAGCGCTCCCCCGGATCTCACACGCCAAACCACCACCGCCTGCACCGCCTGCACCGGGTCCAGCGCTCACCATGCCAAGCGATCATCAAGGCCATCACTCCACTGTGGATTCGCACCGGGAAGCTTTTCGCCGTCCCTCAAGTCAGATCTTCGGATTCACGAAAATCAAATCGAATGCCATTTGCCGATCTGTCAGGTTATCACTTCACAACAAATAAAAGTTTAGAAGATTATAACTTCGTCAGAACTCCGCCGAGTCATTCCTCAAGCACATGATTCACATCGGGGGGAACGGATCCTCTAATTATTTAAAAGGGCATGAGCGTACTAGGATGAATCAACTTCAAAATGACTTCCACTCCCTCCCAAGTCGATCCAGTTTACCAGGTATGCATACCCACACCGTTGTTTGAGTTTCAGTTGTCATTTTCTAGTAGGCGCTCTCTGGGAGTGACAGTAACAAGAGTAGCAACCAGGACGACCGAGAGGAGAACTTGCGTTCAAAGGCGTGGTCTGCCTACTTGTCACTAATCGTGCATGCCGCTTCAAAGGAGATGGGAGTCCCGGAGGCCATGATTATTGCAAAGTGGATAGAAGAAAGAGGACTTGAAGCTTCGATAAGGGAAAATGTCGTGCATAAAGGAGAGGCTATTCACGCTCAAAGTGAGTATGGGGCTCTTAATTAATCCATACTAACCAATGTGGTAACTTTTGCAAAGTTGAAAGAGCTACTGAGAGAGTGGAATTACGCAAGAAAGTGGAAGGTTTAGAAGCACTCGTAGACGACTTGGGCAAAAAGGTGGAGCAATTGATAGAGGTTTTCCGGTCCGCGGCGTCATCTACCATTGATACTTCCGAGTTGCAGATGTGACTTGCAGTATCAGTCTATCAGACGAGTGTATAAATATTGACGCTGCTAGTTTATGTCACCGTATACGGCTATTATATTGATTTGGCACACCAATCTAGTATACGGCCAAGGTCGCCGATTTGTGCACCTGCCAGCGCACTAGTACTTTTCTCGTGGAACGGGCGAAATTATTATTGTATCTGAGACAGCGCAGAAATAAAGACGACGAGATAGCCAAAAAGCAACGCGCTGCGAGGCGGCGCGTCCTATGAAATAGACTCGAGCGAGTGATGGCTAGAAAGGGCTTCAAGTTTGAGTCGAAATATGGGAGCTGAGCGAGAGAAGAGGGATTAACGTTGAGCGTCAAGTGCAGCGTCCATGAGGAAAGGGTTCCGGCGAATGTAAACTTGAAAAGATTCGGAAGCCCACCGACCTGCTGCTTGAATGATTGGGAGGGGAGTACCATGCAAAACTAAATCTGTTGCTCCTCCTGCACGAAGGGAGTGTCCTCCGAAAGATGGATCACAAACGGAGTGTAAACAGCGCAAAAACCAGGAACGCGTCGGGGAGAAGCCATTGGATCGAAGCCAGAGTTGGGCATGAAACGGAAAGAGTAGGTCGCGGGCAAGCAGGTACTGTTCGTTTCGTTGAGTGATAATGATGATGTTTCCTTCGAAAAACCTGTCAGCTTTGTGTGCAGGCAAGAGGAAGCTGAAAGCGGAGGTTGAAGTTTCGGCAGTGCCACGAGAGATGACACGACGATAAGAATGGTGCTGCTTGCTATCAAGAACAGTTATTTCACCAAGGCGAAGTAAACCAAGAAATCTGACCAGCAAGAGTTCTCGTGACCAATGGATGATTGCGAGCAGCACGGACATCAGGGAAGTGTGGTTCGAGAATATGAACAAGACCAGATAGGTAGGCATTGACGCTGTCAGGTTTAATGTGGGAGCACTGCCACGTAACGTATGGGGAAAGGGTGTCAGGTGTTGGGTTGTAAGAAGTGACGGCAGAAGTGTAAGCGTCGACGGTACCATCCGCAAGACACATACTAAGTGCGATAAAATGTTCGCGAAGCAAACGCTCCAGAGTCCACGGCACGCGTTGAGGCTGCCGTGAACTGGAGGATAGGTTTAACATGGTGATGCCCCCATCGTTTGGCGTGAGGGTGAAAGTAGAGTTGGCGGAACTTCGTGAAAGTCAAGTTGCAGATCCTGGAAGCGTTCGTGGATAGGACCGAAATGAGCGCGCGAGAGGGCATCAGCGATGATGTTTTCAACACCAGGTACTGTAAGCACTTGCACACGGAAAGGTTTTTGAATGAGAATGTCGACAGCAACCATCAGGATTGGGTTATATAGAGGAACACTAGAGTAAAGACGATTGAATAAAGAGACAGTGTTCTCATTGTCGGTGAATATAACGATGTTGCCAGCTAATTGGTGGCGATGAGCGATGTGAATAGCCCAGCAAACGCAAAGGGCTTCGAGGAAGAAAATATTGCCATCAGGGGCAGAGCGCGGGGTTTGCGCAGCAAACCAGCAAAACCAGTGTTTGTAACGGGTAGAAGTAGCATCCTAAACCAGTAAGAGATGCGTCACAGAAAAAGACATAATCAGCGTCGGCTGGTCGCCATGTTATGGATTCATCACGACTTTGCTGAACGTGGTGAGAAAACCAGTTAAGTTCCGAACGAATGGTTTGGTTCACGTAAATGAGTGCTTCTGTGGCTTGGACTGCTATATATTAAAACCATGGAAGGCAGATTACACGACTCCCAATGAATGCCGCCCAATCTCTCTCTCAGAAGGATATGCCCGACTGCTGAATGCATGCATAGCGGAGGACTTGTCGAACCAATGCGAAGCTCTAGGCCTTTTGCCTAAGTGTCAGTTTGGGGCCAAACCGGGAGCATCAGGAAAAACGTCGTTGTCCATTTAGACCCAATAATCTCTACTTACATCTAATGTGACTAATAATGTCTAGCCCAGATATTCGAGTCTAATTTACTAATAAACCATACAATGTTTTGTCCAATCCGCTTAGTTAAAGAGAATATAGGTGGGATATTAGTACAAGGAAATGACCAGTACTGTATCACTAGTACTTAAGTCCTGAGGTATCGTATGACCGACCAGGGAGGGCACACGTTGATATGCAGATGTCGATCGCTGCGGCGGGGAGTGGCCATACTAGTGCTGCGGTTTGCGATACGCAATGGGGAGATGTGGTTCATGTTCATATCGCCATCTGCATCGTCTTTTCGTTCTTGATGGTAGTACTCTCGGATTTACCACTGTGAACATGTTACATGGACGACGTTCTAAGGTGAAACAAATGTACTCACATTCCCTTGTCGGCGGCCGAGACCTTCTTGTCAAACGTGACCACGACTTTGATTTGAGGAACACCACCAGGAATACGGTGAATTCGAACTTGCCGAGCAAGTTGTTGTCCTTTGTGAGCGAACGTTCGCCCTCGAAGACTTGGATGAGGACAGTGGGTTGATTCATGATACCACCAATGACTCGGGGCATGACGTCGAGGAGAAGAATATCTTCCCGGCCAATACACCGCCTTGAATAGCTGCACCAATAGCGACAGCCTCGTCGGGGTTGACACCCTTGCTAGATTCACGTCCAAATATGTTTTTCACCGTTTCGTTGACTTTGGGCAGTCTAATAGACCGTAGGCGAGCGCAGCAGCGGTAGGTTCATTGATGACACGAAGAACCCCGAGACCAGCGATTTGACCGGCATCCTTCGTTGCCTGCCGCTGAGCATCATTGAAGCAGGCCGGTACCGTTATGACCGCGTGACTGATTCAAGTTAACATTCGGATGACGTGGTTCATCGGCGAGGACTTACTTCACAAGTTTGTTGATATACTGACTCGCGGTATCATGCATCTTGACTAGGACGGGACCATGGCAGATAGTTCCTCAGGGGACTATATCAAGACTAAGTAGTCTGATTTATGGAGATGACGGTGAAACATACGAATTTCTCTTGCCGCCGTTCTCTACTTCGAGCATCCGTCGGGTCTCTACGATTTTGAATGGCCTGTCAACTCAAATTAGTGGCCAAGTAATGTAGGAGCAAGATAGCGTTACCAATGCTTAATATTTTTTTGCACCTCGGCATCTTTGAACTGACGCCTGAACAACCATTTGAAGGCAAAAACGGTATTAGCCGAGTTAACGACGGCTTGACATTTTGCAGGGAAACCGTGACAGACAGGGCGCTCTCTCTGTGTCTCGTGAAGGTGACAATTGACGGAGTCGTCCGTTAGCTTTCCCGATGACGGCGTGGGCGACCTTCAACATATGTGAGGGGAATCCCATCTACAAAACGGCTCGAACATGGATCAGTGGCTGTGCCCCTGGCCAGGCCAGTTCCAGGCTCTGCCCCGCCTGGCAAGGGTGTTCCCAGCCTCGCATCCGCCTGGCAAGGCTTGTAGCAGGCTGGCAGCTGGCACCATGGCATCGGGAGGTAGTAGCGCCCAATTACAATTATAGTAATTCCGAGTCGTATATACATGTATCTCGACGCTTGTACTTCAAGTTACTGTTAATAATAACTACGTATGTGGGTCGCTTTTTGAATGAAACCAATACCTGGCCGCAAGCCAAATGTCGTTCATAGTGCATCATAGCCAACGTCCTCGTCCTCGTCGTGGTCCTCGCCATCCTCAGGACCCAAAGATTCTTCTTCATTCATTTCTGTCTCTTGCTCGTTCTCGTTGTCTTCGTCGGCTCCATTCTCGTTGTCTTCGTCACCTCCGAGTCCATCCTCGTCGTCTTCGGCTTGTCCCATTGTTTCTTCATCACCGGGTTCCATGTCTTCATCTTCAATGTTTTCTGATACGAGCACTTCAGATGGATGGCGGTCTTGGAGACATTGATCTGTTGCCTCTCGAGTTGACTTGTGTCCAACGCCTCCGCCACGAAACCTCATAAACATATCTCGATCAACGAATCTATTCAATACGATTAGGCAGGGTAACCGGATGTTTAACAGTACGCACGGGTTTATATAGAACTGGCGCCATTCAGAACAATCAAGCTCTGCAGGGCGAGTAACCGGACCGGAGAGATATTCCGTGGTTCGTCCAAGTTCAAAGGCGGGGATGAGATGTACACTGCGGATGACAAGGGCTGGATCCAGGAAACCGTAGGCGGCTGGATCTTGGCTTTCGATGAATCCAACGCGGTGAAGGCGGCGGGTTTTCCAGCCTGCTCGGTGATCCAAATCGCGTCCGTACCAGCGGACCCAAAGGAAATCCATCCGCTTCGGCGGGGAACTGTCTCCACGCCGAAGCACATTTGTGTGGAAAATCCCCACTACCCTTGCATACCAGTAAGGGTGAGGGTTCGTTCCATCATCGTCTTCGTGGGCTGCCACCATGATGTCCGCGTGGGTCCTAGGATTCACAGAATCTTGATCGCGCCTAAGGTCGTAGGTAGTATAATTGACACGTAAAACTTTGTGTCGATATATTGCCTCTTTCTCCAAAACGAGAGAGCATCGCTCTTCATCGCTGAAGACATGCTCATCGCCATCAAACAGTTCAAGGCCTTTCAGGCGGGCTAGCAGATGATCCAACAGCTTTATATACCAGCCCTGATATAATATTTGTCAACATGTGAAGTCGGAAGCGATGTAAATCAGTTACCTTGTATACAAAATCTTGTTCCAATTCCTCGTCTGGCCATTCATAAATGTTTAGCTTATACTTCGTAGAATTTCCGATATGATAATGGGTGCAAGGGTCCGTATAGGGGAGCTTCTCTTCATCATCGAAGAGAAGCATGGGTCCTTTCCGCACTTTCCGCTTCCTCCGTTGCTGGCTAGTACTAGCGGAGTTCGGGTCTGCGTTCGTGTTTGCCTCTACCGCTTTGTTATGTTCATCAATATTGCGAAGGATACGCTCGCGATGATGAAGCTTGGTGATGCTCCTTGTCGCTCGCGATTTAGAAGCGCGCTGATAATACGTCTTGACTTTTTTATGCTGAGTTTCCCCCTAAACACGGTTGTAAGTATGGTTTACGTCAACAGAGCATGGTATGACCCACCACCTGGCTCGTATATCCATCAGTGGTGCCGAACATCCGTATTGTATTGACATAATCGCCGAGTGCATGCAGTTTGTACGTTGACAGGTTGAACTTCTTCTCGCGCTTTCCTCCGGCCGACGGCCTCGTTGATGATCCTCTCGATGCCGCTGGTGGCAGATTTGCACGTAGAGCTGCTTCCCGTCGACCTCGTGCAGCTTCTTCCGATGGTAGCTCCTTAGTGATATAGGCATCGCATGTTACCTTTTTGAACTCTCGCAATGCATTTCCTAGTCTTTTTGTAGACGCTCCAAGTGCCTTCAAAGTTGTCTCAGTGTGAAGGCGTAGTTTTGCAAGAGCGTGCCACGTTGCCAGTTCATAAAGCAGATCGAGGATGATTCGATGATGAGGCGCTGGCAGAAGGCCATCGAAGACCGGAATAGCGCACTTGCGGTTGTCTATGAATCAAAGCTCAATGTCAAACAAAGCAAGACCTACTTGTAGTAAGTCTTCATAGTCACGGGCTGCTAATTTCTTCATAGCTGATGCGTTTGAGCCAAAGCGTCGGATCGTCCCACGACCAAACGTAGGAACCTCTCTGTATCTGCTGATTTTTTAGGTTTGATGGGGTGCAAATATGTGGGAGCGTACCTCTTGTTCAGATTTTGAATTGAATCGTTCCCGTTTGCATGGAGAATTCGCATTAAATGAATAAACGTGGCCTTCCAAACGCCTAACTCAAATTCGTGCAGAAGATCTGGTACGAACATGTCGTAATGGTTGAAGCCATATTCGTAGAAACGAGTAGAGAAGGCGCTCTACAAGACTCGTCAAAATCAATGCCTGTTTGTTGACTCTGACTTACCCGAACGGCCGTCAAGCTCTTATCTCCCGTGGCAAGTTGTATATAATTGCTATTGAAGGAATCCCCACTTTCGAAGATGGCGCTCCGAGCCCCGGCGATTCTAACCTGTGTCGAGATATCATCAACTCGAGCTTGTTTCGAGCGATTAACGTTATCCCTTTTCTTTCCTATCTCGGATATATCGTCTTTGAGA
Source organism: Amanita rubescens (assembly GCA_015039365.1). Taxonomy (NCBI): domain Eukaryota; kingdom Fungi; phylum Basidiomycota; class Agaricomycetes; order Agaricales; family Amanitaceae; genus Amanita; species Amanita rubescens. The sequence continues at coordinate 143,643 of WION01000072.1, forward strand.
ACCAGACAGCGGGGGCAGGGGCATTTGGCGAGATATCGGATACATGCAAGTAGAACTCTGAGACCATCAGTTCCCCTTTATCATAAGAATAATTAACATGTGCGTACTTTTCAGGATAATCAGCTGAGTAAGTGAACAGGCGCGGGAACACAAGTCGTCGAATCCCATCATAGAAAACGTAGTCAAAACCGTGGACATATGCATGCATGAACTCTTCATCGAGTATCAAGAGCCAAATCAAGTGGATCAATTCTCGCTTGCAGTGAGTCGTGACTTCCGAGGTCGCAGAAACGCCGAAAACCTGTCTGTAAAAGTCCTGAAACGTGTCTGGTAACTGGAGCGAACATTAGACGGCAATAAATGTACTAGTACTAATGGCATTACCTTGGGAATATATGCCAAGTGCTGCGCAGCCAATAAAGCCGTTTTACTGCGTATATATTTTGACTGATTCCCGACAAACATGTAGATTGGCCATAAGGACGCCGTCCCGAAACTAGCCAGGTGCGTTGAATCTGACCACAGCATCAATCCCACTATGACTGCTTGCATACGAGGCATGACACTGGACAGAACATAGACAACGGCCTACTGCGTGGTAAACTTTTACTCAGGGTACGTAGTACAATCATTACTCCCCTTGACGACCGTTTCTGACAAAGCCATACTAGGTATATCGACACCTGTTTACCGGTTATGCGACTGCGTTGCTCGGACCAGACCACGTCAGTGCCCGCCCAACAAAAAGGCAAATGTTCCGACAAAATGGGTGTGATGCACATACTATCGCATATGCAGCAGTACAGGTAATACTTCGTAAGATATTGTGTTTCAACTTGAACTAACTTGAAGATACTATTAGACGTACTTTACCCTGTCCTCGGCTAATGAATGGACCGTGAAAATATGTGGTTTTGACCTGTCAGTACTTTACAACCAGATTATCAGACTACTCGGCAAACCGGACGAGCCTTGGGTCGTGGAAATCTTAGCTTGGTGGAATCGGTAAGTGCCTCCCTATTTTAGCAATAGCTACTAAAGGAGCTATAGTCATGTTGGGATCTACCGTGAACCTGAATTGCAGAACGTATCCGGGAGCGATACGGAGTCCGATCCTGGACCAGATCCAATATACGCCATCGAGATCCAGCGCGAGCGTCGTCGTCGTGAACTTGAAGAACTTGAAGCAACCAACAACAACCACGAAGACATTCCCATCGATCCCGAGCTTCTTCAAAACGAACGTCGTCGTGAACTTGAAGAACTTGAAGCAGCAAGCAACAACCAAGACGTTCGTCACGTTCCCATCGACCCCCAGCTTCTTCAAAATGAAAATCAGCCGTGCCCGCCGGATCAACCAGCCAGTACCAGCAACCAGGATGGCTATGACCATCAACCTCAAAATGCGCCCATCAATGGTCAAGATCAAGTGCCAGACGAAGGTGGATGCGACACTGGGAATCAAGTCACACCGCCATCTTCACCCCTAACGGACCTAGACAGAAACCGGCCAGGAGCAAGGAGCAGTGCGAGTGGATTGAGGGCAACCGGGGCCCATCAAAAGCGCCAAGCAGGCTCTGACAGCACAGGGTCGACGCAGAGCAAAAAACCAAAAGCGGTTCCCGTCAACACTGTCCGCCGCAGCCAGAGGAGAAGGAGCTGAAAAGGTAAATGGTACTATTACCTTCTTACGGGTTTCTGAACTAACTTCTCTCAGTAGCGCATTCGTATTATCTAGTTGAAATTTATATGATATAAAAAATATACAATATATTTATTTATTATAAAAAACGAGTGATCCCATAGTTCCAGGACAAGCCTTGAGACAGCCTCGTAAGGCATGCCCCAGGCTCGGGTACCCATGACAAGGGTATGCCAGGCTTGTAGGTTTCCCAAGGCCTTGAAAGCCTCCCGAGACTTTCAAGCCATGGGCGAAATTCCGAGCCTTGGCGATGCCTTCCCAGGCCTTGGGGGACCTGGCCAGGCACGTGCCGTTTTGTAGATGCCGAAAAAATCTCAAGTCCACTATTTGCTTCTGTTTCAGTATTTGTCACGTGAGATGTTCAAGTTGCTTGCACGCTCTCTAGTCTCAGGCTCTCAGCTTTCCCCCATCCCCCACTGTGCGACGAGGTAAATGACTTCACTGTTCATCCCACCCTGACTCACATTTGCTCCGCACAACCAGACCTCGAATAAGACGTGCCCAGAGAGCGCACCGTGACTGCGCTGTGACTCGGAAACTTCAAGTTGAATGTTCGCCCTTTCCTTTTGGCCCTCGTTCTCTCGCTGACAACATTAAGCATATCAGACCATCCAGTTTTGAGTTATGCCACTGTGTGACGGTGTGTGGCGGTCAAGCTTATGGAAGGGACATGTCGCAAGCTCTAGTCTCTCGGACGTTAGGCCAGGCAACATCTGTAGAGGAGCTGACACCATCTACTTCAATCGACCCTGCCATGTCCAGTACTGCTACGAATATCACCAACCTTGTCATGGGTCTCAATCCCACGACCTCTACTCAGCCTGCCAAAGCCGAAGGTAATTCTCCGATGCGCGGGTGGAGAGCTCGCGGCGCATTCAACGAGAATTTTATCCGCCCGACCGGTCAAAGTGATTCTCCCAACGGCACTCGCAGCAGATGCCCTCTAGCTTCCAGCCTCAGTTCTATGGTGTACGGGCACCTCACCAGAGACCTAGGAAACGCGCAGACCCCTTCTCATCCGGAAGACGATACCCTCAACCCTTGCCGGCGTCACTCAAAACCCGGCGATCCGTCGGCACCAGGACGTCCAAAACGTCTCGGACGAGTGGCACCATCCAGGAACCGGTCACGGTGCACGCGGTACCTACACCCTTACTAAGTGCGCGCGCTAGAAAGCAACTTCCACCCACCAGCGAATTACCTACGGCACCAGTGACCAAGAAGCCGTCCAAGTGGCTTTGGCAAGGCTAGCGCGGTCGCGCAGTCGATTCCTCGGGGAGATATGAACATAGCAATTATGTTCCATGCGCGGTGTCACCTGTTTGTGGTTGCCGTACCCGAGGCCCCGAAATGGATAGCAAGCGTATCATGGCTTGGTTGAAATATATTCCACTACGTTCTCTCGAGATCCCGAGGAAGGGTGAGGCTGCTTGCGGGCGGTCTTGGACCTGGTGAGCGTAAAACACTCGCCAAATGCTTTGTATTAACAACACCCTCGCACACCACTGCCACGCCATCAGCCTACAACAAGATCCGCGTTAAATAATACTTGTTCATAATCGAGCACTCCATCACTGGTGTCGGCAGGTAACCCACTTAACCCATCAACCCACTGTAAATGATATGGGTAAGCGTAGCACGTTAGTAATGCATACACTAGTACTATATTATAGTCTAGATACCCTCTTTAATAGTAATATACATGGTTTATTCTGAATTCATTGTGGATTTGAGTGATCTTGAGGCAGAAATGCCAATACTATTCTGTAAAATCTCGTATAATATGGTTCTTTTATTGCTGATTAGGCATAACTTAGACAAAAATATAGGTGAACTAATCTAATCCTGGCGTAATTAGATCAAATTCTGTCTATATACATATAATTGGAGCTAAACAGAGTTCTCCGTTTTTCCTGATGAGTCCGGGACCGAGCGACAACCGACGCAGTTCATCTTTTGGTGGCAACGGTGAAGGAGGCGTGGAGGAAGAACTTGGTGGTCTGAGCGCTCTTCCTTGATCAAAGGAGCTTTCCCTAGTGTCGACATCGACGTGCTGCTTCATGAATTGAAGAAGAAGGGGGTCCCCCAAGAGTATATTGGTTGGATTAGGCGAACTTCGTTTTCATAAATTCGGCGCGAGTGCCACAAAGCCCGCAACGCACAATCTCATCCTCTATGGGAAAAAATTCAAAAAGGAGAGTCACAAACAATTGTGGCATTTAAAAGATCTCGTCTAGGTACTTCAGCCTGTTTCTCCCCTCCTCCTCTGTAACGTTAATGACTTTGCCATTGCGGAGTTTCAGAAGCAGTATAGTATAGCTCCTATATATTGACTTCATCCTGGCTTTGCTGAACAGGTGCTTTGATTTGATTTGGCTGACATGTAATGCACGATGAATTGACTGGTGTGTTTCGTTACTCAATTCCAAACTAAATCGCTGGGCCCGTCTGCAACACGAACAGTTTCGGATCGGCTGGAAGGATCCTGGATGACGTTTTTTGTACGCAAGGAACGGGCACAGCGCAAGCAGTTTGCTCCGCCAAGATGGACAAAACCCCATGATCACGCATGATCATGCGCGATAATGCGTGAACGGCGTGATCATGCATGGCTAACGCGCAATTCTGCGTGATCATGCACAATCATGCATTGCATGAACATGTGTGGGCCACTCGTAATCACGCATTATCGACTTGATCCCAAAATCTGGGATCACGGGTGATACACGCATGATCCAAAAATCCAAAAATCCCAACGACGCGTGAACCATGAATGGTCAACGCGTGGTTCACGCATGGGTCATGCGTGGAAAGTCTGGGTCAAGAAGTTGAATGGGATTGTTTTTCTAGTAAGAGAAACATGAAAAGCATCCGCCTTCTTCACGATCAGGACGCTCCCTATTGGGCGTTATCCTCCCCACCGACCCTGCCGCCCATGCTCATCAAGGATGTCAAAAGCTCAAGCGGGGAGTCTTATAACAATGGTGAACGGTGAACGGCAAGGGCGCACGATCTGCATATGGCTCATCACCAATCAAATATTCCATCTGTCTCCAGAATCGAGAGAGAAGGAAACGAGGCTCCGGTGACTCTGAACTCATGCACTGCGTCCTTTCGATCGCTTGAAATGGTGCAACCGGTTGCTAGAGAAACCACGGACCAGGTTATAACGGGGATGCACTATCGGATGCGCTAGTGGTAGTACCACTGGCAGAGCTAGTCGTTGCTGCGGATAGAGTTCAGCACAGAGGGACATCATCGTAAGTCAATGCTACTTCCATCACACGGCGCCGCATACCAAACACCGCACCGCCCTTTTTCTCTAGGAATTCAGCATCAGGACATTATTAGCGAGGACAACAAGACCATCATTCACCACAAAGTCACCGTGCAGGTCGTCCAGTGCGTCTTTCTGCTGCCAGCTCTACGGCAACGTTCAGTTTCCCCGGCGCCCAGCAGCAGTGTCATACTCATTTTCGGTCAACTGAAAGGTGAACTTCTACAAATAAGGGTGGAACTACAAAATTTGACGACTTCGCAGGGGGAGACACTATGCGACGCTCTGGTAAGACTCAGAATTTAATCCGCGAATTATATGTTGATGTGAGTCCATTTAGCTGCGGAATATGCCTTCTCTGCCTCACACATTCTGTCCGTTTCCTCCTCAATCATTCCACCGGAGGTGCCTCCCTTCCTGTCTCATCAGAAACCTTGTTGGATATCCAAACGATGACGCTCGGGACCGCTGTGGCTGTCGGGGAACTGATAACAAGGACGAAGAATATCGCGAGGGGGGGACCAGCGTCATCTAGAGTGGAGATCCAGAACCAGGATGTCGAAACCGAAGAAGAGAAGCATCAACGAGAACAGGGTGCGAACGCCTGAATCAGCGATTGGCATGCACGCTATCATGCTGAACAGTTCCCCCTCAGGCTCCCATCGATCTCATCACAAACGCAAAACGAAAGACAGTTCTTGCGCCATCAACAGGAATAAGTTTTCTGAGTATTGGAGCAATCAATGGAAGGTGAGATGTCCATGGGCACTTCAGACGCGGATGACTCGAATTCAGGAAGGCGCCATTGGTTGGTTTCAACAGCATACGAATGGAGAGCCCATCACGCTTGCCTGGCACGAAGACTGAATGCTTTCCAGTGGCGCTGACGATCATCCCTTTCTACATGTGTATGTCCCATCATTTTCTCGCTGCCCTGAACACACTGCACGAGCTCCCAGCGACGGACCCGCTGTATGTCCCCACGGTCTCTTCGCTTCCCTTCTCCCTTGTCAGAGTTATGGACATTGTGATCAAGATATTGACGTTTCTTGATCGTGCATATTCCCCTCCTCAGCTTTGGAACAGGGGACGAAGCCGGGACGTCCGTTTGTATTCAAGCAGGCCGACATGATGGTTGTTTATGAACTCGGATGGACTCTCGTAGGCGAGAGAAAATACCGGGAAGCTGCCAAAGTGTTCATGAGGACGAAGGGATTGAACCAATGGTCTGTCGTGTCCCTAACTGTTGTATACTCCAATCTCATGAACTCGCTCTACAGGAGTCACGCCACGTATCATTTCCTCGCTGCAGGCATGTTTTCATTCTTCCGACGAGTATTAACCTAACCTAACGCAGCGTTTCAGCATCGTTTTGGACAATAATTGAAGCAAGGACATACCTCCAAACATATTGGATCCAAAAACTGACCCCTTCCCGGTGGTAAGTTTATCTCTGTTGTATTAGTAGATTTGGGCGGAAGCTGAGTAACTACATTTGAATCTTACAGGAATCGCTTGGCGTATTCGGTATCATCTACTGGCAGGCTAGCTCAAGCATTCCAGAATACGAGGCCATTATCAAGATACCAAGTTTCATTTCTAGGCTAAAGGATGCCTTGAACAAATTGGCAAAAAGTAGACCTGCGTATTCTCCCTCTACGTACACTTTCGAAGAACTTTCTACGAGTTATGCATTTGTAGTCCTTCTCCAATGCCGTCGCACCCGTCGCTATCGCGGACATCTTTCAACTCCGTCATTCCAAACAACAAGATGATATCAAACTCTTTGCGATAATACTGCATCCCACTCGCAGATTGCTGAGTCGTCTCGGGCTAGGGCATACTAGATGTATCAGCGACAATCGTGTATACAGACAAATATTTAGTATCTGCAGTAGAGAGCGTGAATAATTGGCATACTCAGGATGTCGGCAAGATTTACGCACATTGGTTGGTGTCAAGCCATTTAGGATCTTCCCGACGGCCACGATTTCTTCAGTTCTCGCCCGAATTGGAACCGTTGACTCTACGTGGTACGATCTTCGAAACTCTTTTTCCTCAGAAACGCGGATACCCTATGTAACAGTAAATATATGTCAGTGTCAACTTATCAGACCCACCTTCAATATGACATCAAAGTAGTCCGGTAACACGATCCTTCCTGAAGGACGGAAGATGGCTTCATTAGACTGCGCAATATGCTCTGGGTCGTTTTCATCAAACGACGTAAGATACTCTATTCCATAGGTCGCGGTGGCAATTCAAACACCAACGCAGTGATCGATATAGAAAGATACAGCACCGTCGGCGACTGCCTTATTCCTACAAGAAAAAGAAACATCAGTCACGACCGACTCGAAAACATGAGGGAACGTACAAATGACCATCTGGTCTGGATACTTGAAGATCTTGCTCTTGAATCTTGGCAAATAGGTAATCCAAGGCAGCGAATGCTCCAACCAAGAATACTGCTGCCTGAAAAGGGATGAACGCGAGCTCAGCGGAAGTATTAATGCACATACTTTGACGGGAACGGTCATTTGTGATCGTTGCTCCTCGATTGCCGTCAATATCGCCTGGAGAGATGGCTTGCTAGTACCAAACCTAATGAATGCGGGGGAAGTGGGGTTTCGGAAATGAGTCAGTTTTGCTTGTCAAAAACATTGGCCATATCATGTTCGACTTGTTGAACTTGGACTCTTTGAGCTTATCTAGTACAAGTGCGACGAATTCAACGCGAGATCGGGATAACACCGATGAATGATGCTCACCCTGAAGATAAGCCCTCGCTCTTCGGCTAACAAAAACTGATCCTTCCAACAACTGATAGATTGACAATCAGCTTGACAACTACCACAAATGGCTGCTTGAAGGATCAATGGCACGATAGTGGGAGAATATGATCAATCAAGAGTGTGTTTGCGAGAATACCATCAATGGTGCTGGAAAATGGGTCGAAGAAGTTAGAACGTAGATAATGCGTTGGTCATGCGTGGACAACGCACGGGCCGATGGCATGGTGATCAACCGGCTACGACTTAGCGACTTGTGCGACCTGGTATTACCAAGGTGGGACTAAGTCCGCGCAGGGGCTGGCACCAGATCCGATGTGACACTCGCTTACGACGAGCAACAACAGGCTGCAGATGAGAACGGGCCAGGCAGGGAGCGGCGGCGGTGAAGGAAAGCCACGTGCAGTAGGGCGAGAGATGGTGCTGGAGCACCGGAGTAGGTGAGCAATAGGCAAGCAATAGGCAAGCAAAACCACGGCCGGTAGACGACAGCGCTAACAATGGTGCTGGTACACCATAGATGACAGTAGCACGCATGGGACAGGCCGGTATCTGCAGGGGAGAATGCTAGAGCGGTGAGATGAGCGGCGAGCGGTGAGACTATACCAGCAGCGGACTCGGTGGTGGTGTACCATGACACGCCCCGTTTGATACTAATAGTTAGCAAAAACTATCACGGGAAGTCACGTGCTGTGGGGAACGGTTCAACGACCGCAACCTGAAAGGTGGACACTGTGGAGGGTTTTACTAGTCGGCCGCGCGCTCTATAAAATTACAAGCTCGAGTGAGCGATGGCTGAATACAGGATAGAGAAAAGTAATATTACAGAAGCGAAAAAAAAAAAAAAAAAACGGGATGGGAGGGAGGGTAGCGCGAGAAGTATGTACAGCCTGAGCGTAACTCTACAGTGGGAGGAAAAAAGAGGTTAGTAAGCTGAAAACCGATTGAAGCTGAGGATGACGAACCTGGTGGGAGGAAGAGAGCGCTAGGGAGCAGCAGGGCACCCGCGGCTGCTAAATCTTCTCCCACGTGAAAAACTGAGACATGATCACGGGGTGATGTCTCAGCCTGTCAATGAAGCCAGTTAGGCTAGTCATTGAAGAATAAAGGAAGCCAGTTAGGCACGAAAGACACTCATGAGGCTCTCACAAAGAAAGCGCGAGTGGCTCGCTGCGCGAAGCGCGGGAACAGGTGTGAAGAAGGTTTCGTCGGGATTAGATAACAGTAAACTATGGGTTGTGGGTCTTGCGACGCACCTTGCATATGGGAAAATGCAAAGTCACATGCGCGTTCCCATGGTCTCGTGCTCCACGCCGTCCAATGACGATCTGCGTCCATTCAGTAACCATCGAGCACATGATGATTAAGTAATCTCACGTGAACCGCTCGTCTGCGCACGGGCCTCTGAATGCTAGGGTCTACTTTCGCACGCGCGTTGAGTCCCTATTCACGGCGTACTGAGTTCCCCCGGAATTTCCTGACGCATGCCATGCATGGCCGGTGTCGTCGCGTATCGAATCTAGACTCGTCTTTCTAAGGAATACAATAGACTATGCGACGAAAAATTGGCAACATGTAAATCGTGTCATCCATGTCCCATTCCTGCTAGACCACATAGCAAGAAATATTTCTGCAATGTCGCCGTCATCCGCATCAACAACTTTCCCGTTGTCTAGTTTCATGTAGAGCACGTCACCTACTTCTGCCACTGTAATTCCCTCCGATGTAACTCCTGCGCCCTCTGGGATGCAGACTCTCTCATGCTGAAAAAATAAACGGTGTAATTCGCACTTTCGATCGTGACGCGGACCCAATTACGAGAAGAATCACTCGTGTGCGTGCCTGAGATAGGAGGGCCGACTAGTTGATGGAAAGAACGCTGCGTTTCCGCTCAATCCCTTCTTATTCGCCGGAATCCCGCAGCCTACGCCGATCAAGTATAAATAACAGGAGCGACGCCCTAATTTCCCTATGCCCTTCCACGCATCTCGCTGGACACTGTATGACGATGTTGCTCGCAAGTGTGACGACATTATAGCTTGATATGAGCAAATTGCACTGGAAACGGTTCTTCACCGTTGCTCATTTCCTCTATAACCATTTCTCAAACTGCTGGCGGAATAGCGCCCAATCGAATGGGGATATTTCTCTATAACGGATTGAAGTCTGCGCGCACGGTCCCCATTACAACCAACGTTCGAGTGGTCGAAACATGAATAGCTACCTTCTTCAAGCGAAATTGGTGCAGAGGAACATTGTCGACGTCGATGGCAAGTTAACTGCCCCGTGGCATGAATATGACAAATTGCGCACGGGCTCGGTGGTCCTCATGAGAATATCCTTGCGTACATACACGCCGACTGACAAAAAAAGTTTCATTCCATCTTGGTTAACAGAACGACGACCGAAGTACTGACCACCTATAGTTATACAGAATTAAGGTCTTGTTGCCATCATACGATCCGATCGATGAACGCCCATTCGTGGTGTCATCGAGAACATTGCGCGCAGCGAAGAAGACAAAAAGGGCGACAGCGACGACGAGTTTGTTAAATCGTTCGCACGGACCAGAAACAAGTTGGTGACTCTCAAGCGTCCAACGTAACGTGTTTCTTTCGTCTGATAAAAGCTGTGGTCTTATACCATTGGTCAGACCCCCGCTGCTTCCTCAAGCAGCGCTCCACGCCCTCCCGCCGTAAAACAGGCGAAAACGTCTAGCAGGGAAAGTGCCGACAAACAACTGATGGAAGAAATGAATTTGGAACGGCGTCGCTCTCCATTTGTTCTATTACTGCTAAAAGAATGCATTATGTGTAACTGTAAAAATAATGGTGTCACTCACGTTCATTGAAGAAAAAAAGCGTTCGTGTTGCGGGTTTGCCGCGCAGGCGGGCGTAAAGCTTAATTTTGGCATAAAAGTTCACAACGAAAGAAAGCACAGTCACGTGCTGGTTCTAGCGACCAAACATTTTTGTGGCGAAACCGTACGCGGACGCCAGCCAAGTCCATCGCTTCGATCATTGATCAATAAACGACGATACAGCCCATTCCACGTCTCCGATGTCAAATCCTGCACGCCAACTCAGGTCAAATATCAAGCTAACTGAACATGCTCACAGAAGCATTGTGCGTGCGGCGGATCGCCGAAAGGAACGTCAAAGACCAAAGCAAGAGGGCCACGCCAGGAAAAAGTCAAGGGCCAATATTCAGGAAGGTGGATTAGAAGAGAAAGAGCAAGACCGACTCAATCTTATGCAAGTATTGCCTGTTCATGTTGAGGAATCATTGGACGAGGCTAGGGAATTGGGTGAGATCCTGTTCATACCATGTCGAAGAGGGCTTTGGAAGTTAAGATCAAACCAGCGTCCGGACCAGAAAAGTTGCAAGCACTATTGTCTAATAAGCAGAAAAATAGATTGGAAAATGTTGAAGTTCCAATTCTGCACAACTGCATAGACCCAACGTCGGGCAACACAAAGGAGTGGAATGGATTGAAAATTCAGGTTGGATATGTGGAGCAATCATCACAGCACTTCAGGGAGGGAGACAAGCAACTCTCCAGGATATCAGAGGAAGACTATTCGAGGCCAATATCCGTAGAGGTGGGAGCCTTTGCCTCCTCAACAGGAGGCTGTTTTTACATTTGTTCTACAGTTGCGCTCTACAGGAGCGAGATTTTTTGCGCAATGCGGAGAATCAGATGAGGCACCGATAACTCTATTGCAGTCACAAATAGAAATACCACCTGCCACGCCCGCCTCGCCGCAGGCCCATGGAGCCACCATCCCAGGGCAAACACCGCATCTTGCGCCGTCGGAAATACCTCATACAACTCTATCGGTGTCATCGATAGAAATACCACTTGTCACGCCCGCCTCACCGCTGACTCGTGAAGTTACCACCCCAGCGCAAATGCCACCTCTTGCACCGTCAGAAGTACCTCGTACAACTCTATTGGTGTCATCGATAGAAATACCACTTGTCACGCCCGCCTCACCGCTGACTCGTGAAGTTACCACCCCAGCGCAAACGCCACCTCTTGCACCGTCAGAAGTACCTCGCACAACTCTATCGGTGTCATCGATAGAAATACCACCTGTCACGCCCGCCTCACCGCTGACTCGTGAGGTTACCACGCAAGCGCAAACACCACCTCTTGCACCGTCAGAAATACCTCGTACAACTCTATCGGTGTCATCGATAGAAATACCACTTGTCACGCCCGCCTCACCGCTGACTCGTGAAGTTACCACCCCAGCGCAAACGCCACCTCTTGCACCGTCAGAAGTACCTCGTACAACTCTACTGGTGTCATCGATAGAAATACCACTTGTCACGCCCGCCTCACCGCTGACTCGTGAGGTTACCACGCAAGCGCAAACACCACCTCTTGCACCGTCAGAAATACCTCGTACAACTCTATCGGTGTCATCGATAGAAATACCACTTGTCACGCCCGCCTCACCGCTGACTCGTGAAGTTACCACCCCAGCGCAAACGCCACCTCTTGCACCGTCAGAAGTACCTCGTACAACTCTATTGGTGTCATCGATAGAAATACCACTTGTCACGCCCGCCTCACCGCTGACTCGTGAAGTTACCACCCCAGCGCAAACGCCACCTCTTGCACCGTTGGAAATACCTCGTACAACTCTATCTGGGTCGTCAACAGAAATATCACCTGCCACGCCTAGCTCACTGCCCACCCATGAAGCTACCATCCCACTGCAAAGATTACATCTGGCACCACCGGAGGTACCTCGAACAACTCTATCAGAGTCGTCACGTCTTGAAAGAGCTACCACACCACTGCAAACGCCACATCTGTCCACAACATTCGCTGAAAATTATAGTAGAATAAAACAACGGGTAGGTAATCAGCATATATGTATATTATATCATGATGGACAGTGCCGCTTAGGTGGACCGAATGCACCAAGATCATGGTATCAATTTTCTTGTCGTGGCACATGGAGATTTGTCAAATGGAAAGGATGACCTTACATACTTGCATGCAACACAAGAGCTGCATGATCTAGAATTCCTGGAGAGTATGAAGGCTCTAATTTTGTGAGCATGAAATTATCCAGACCTGCACACAAACTAAATATAGCTATCAACTAGTAAAAGACGATCCAAAAACAGTAGAACTCAGGCTAGCGGTGATGTTGAGGACAGTGTAACCGTGACAGATAAAACTCAGAAAACAGATGAGAAGGAATTGGAAATGGTAATAGTAGGTGAAGAGGCAGAAAAAAATGATGACACCGATGGGAAGGTTTTGAAGGACTTAAAAAACTTACTTATTCAATGTGCCGGTACGCAGAGCCTCTTTCAACTCGTCGCTTCATTCCTTATTGCACACAGAGGCAGCTCAATTTAAAGTTCTGGATACAAGAGGCAGGTTAAAGTGGTCGACCATGGTGAACGACATGGTTGATCAAGACGTTTATCTTGACAACTATCCGTATATCCTCATGCCTCAAGAAACGAGGCACAAGAGGAACCAAGGCATCCAGAACCTTTCTAGAACTGAACAGAGAACGCTTATCGAAGCACTCCGCTCGGAGGCCAACCAATGCCAATTTATCAGGCTTCCAAAGCAAAACCAAAGTAAGTTTTATTAAGAATCTCCACTAATCGACAACTGCTAAGCTCAAATACTAGATGATATCAAGACATGCAAACATCCGTTGATTGTTTTTGCACCGCCTAGCCCTGAAGATCAGCATAAACGGGGAAAGCGGTACTTTTGCAATGGTAAGATAGACTGGGAAGGCCATCCACATGCGCTTGCAGCAAATGAGGATTCTGGAGGCGATGGATCGATCGAAGCAGAGCATATGATGACCATGGTTAAACCTTTGCCTCGTTTTCACTCTCAAGCTTTAGCGAAAAAGAGACTGAGATCAGTAAGAAGAAGTGATGGCAATTCAGAAAGCTCACTGACAGAGTCTGAACTTGGGTCGATCGAAAGGTCAATTATCAAAGGGTTGCAACCCATGGTATGCTAACCTTCAACACGATTCAGAGCCAAGCACAACTCTACAGCGCCGGCCAGAGAAGACTTGGCCGAAGGTGACAAATACAAAGAGGGGAGAGAACCCAAAGCTCCAACTTCTCGCTCAAACGTGGAATTCGCAGGGAAATGGCCATCAGAAACAAGTGAAAATAATTTTGGAGATGTCAATATAAAGTCAGAACAATTTAGGCAGTCAAGAAGGAATCGCCATGGTGGTTCAAGGACAGTACCCAAACCTTTGGATAGGCCAGACCCGACGCCGCATACTAGTTTGAAAAGACGGAGGGACACATCAGAACCAAGGCGTTCCGGGGACTGGGATGGCGCTGGAGCAAGGCAATCAAAGTTGCCGGGGAGGATGACCTCTTCTGACTTTGCGGATCAAAGCAGCTCGTCAGAGACTAAGCAGTGGGGACGGAGTCTTGGGCACAGAGGAACGGAGGGAAGAAAACGGTATCATCATGATCCAGCTAGACCCTCCGCACCATACCAAACAGATGACCACCATTACGGTATTGATGAGGGACGGAATGGGTACTCAGGCTATTGTCCCCATGCACAGTGGTCAATTAGGCCCACCTATGCTTCCCTTCCTCAGCGGGGTTTAGAGCGTCCTACAACTCAGGAGCATGGTGCAATGCATTCTAATAGCTTTCATCCTCGGGGATACGGTAGGGGAGATGGGCTGCCTTCCCACTGGGTCCCTCGCAATGACTTCCATGGACGATATTATCAAGGTAATGCAAGCCAACAACCAAGGCCACGTGGGCATGTGATGACAGAGGATGAGAGGACTCAGGTGCGGCATTACTAGCTAAATATCAAATAGAGGCACTGTGGTACGATTGAAATCGGTGTCTTGCTCGCATTCATTACATGTGACTTCTATTAACAATATCCTTCCTTACGACCTTTCAAGTTTCAATGGCAAATCAGATAGTCAGATAGTGGTGACAGAGATTATTGATCATGGCTGATGACAACAAGTAAAATTGGTTTGGAACTCACTACGCCTAGCGGCGTGAGTTCAAATTCAGACTTGCGGGGAGTATACAGTGGTAGCACACAATGATCCCGGGTCACATTTGATAGCGTTGCAGCGTTCTCCGTATGACATTTCCCACATCTACAAAACGGCGCGAACCTTGACCAGTGGCTGTGCCCCTGGCCAGGCTCTTCCAGGCTGGGCACCGCCTCGCAAGGGTGATCCAAGCCTCGCGTCCGCCTTGCAAGGGTGGTCCAAGCCTCGCGTCTGCCTTGCAATGCTGCCAGCTGGATGGCCCGACTGCAGCTGAATATGTAATATTACCTAACAGTTAATATCGTTTGCTATACTTATGTAGAAAACAGTAGTCATATACATTTACTAGTGGCATTTAAAGAATACCCGGCCTTGGTCCGTAGCCAACCTCCTCCTCATTATCGTGGCCCTCGCCATCCTCGGGACCCAATGCTTCTTCATCCTGCATATCAGCAGGTTCTTGCTCTTTGTTGTTCCCATTCCCGTTCTCCGCCTGCTACAAAACGCCTCTCCACGTCCGTCCACCTTCCTGCTCGGACGGTGCACCCGCATCCTTCCCCGCTTCAGCCTTGGTTCTGTCCAGGGCGTCCATCTCGGTCAAATCCAAAGCAGCTGGTTCAAACAATGCCAGTCCTCCCACCCAGGTATTAACCTCCACCTCCATTCGAAGATCATACGCCTCCGTAAGGTGAATCCTCGATATGGCAAAGTCTCCCAATGTGCGGTAGAGAATTCCTAAAAGGAGAGAACGAACCGCAAGTTCGTCTGGCATGTCAAGGTCTGACAAGGTCTCAGTTGAGGCTTCTTCCTGCTGAGGTGGGATTGTTGGTATTAGTTTCGAAAGAAAATCGATCTGTTCTTATGCTACGGTTTGCGAGATGTAAGCGTAGTTGTTCCAGACTATATTCACTGGTAAAATTAGAGCCTTCCTCGTTATCTGGGTGTTCGGGTCACGTACCTGTGCCACCCACTCGCCGCTCACCCTCTCTCTAGCCTTCTACTCTCGTGCACGCGCGGGATCCCCTACTTCAGCCCCGGTCCCTCTCGCACTCTCGGTCTCAGCCCCAGCCCTCAGCGATCCGCTGTTTCACGCTCGCGGCTCACATCTCAACACCCACTCTGAGCACCCACCCGCTCTCGAGCACTCTCTGTCTCGCCCCAGCCTGCCAGCTCTCTCGTTCTCGCATCCCCAGCACCCACCTGCACACGTCTCTCGGTTGGTCTCGGCATCACCCGTTCTCCCTGCCAGCCTTCTCCAGTCCCGCGTTCGCATCCTGAGCACCCGCACACGACTCTTGGTTCTTCACTGTCTTGCGTTCGCATCCTGAGCACCCACCTGCACACGTCTCCCATCGGTCTCGGCCTCACCCGTTCTCCCTGCCAGCCTTCTCCACTGTCTCGTGTTCGCATCCTGAACACCCACCCGTTCGGATGGTCGGAAAGTAGAGACCACCGCATACGACAATAACCATGACTGTCGAGAGCGAATCGATCGACAAAATTTCTCCCCGACATTCAATTGCGCTAGGAACCGAAACGAAAGAGAAGACTATGATAACTGTGCGGCGTCCACGGCACCAGCACGGATGAGTAAGCCACGATTCGCTAAAACGCAATTCGGGCAAAAGGGAGAGAGGGTCGTCCAATGCTGCATACGGGACCATAGGGACCAGCCGGATCGCTCACTATGAAGGAAGACGGAAGGACACGAACTTGAAGGGGCGACAGAGCGAAGGTCAGGCCGAGGAGAAAATAAATCAGTAGCAGCGGGTGGAGCGCAACGGTGGCATAGTCAGAATGTTCACGTAGCCGAGGAGTTAAGCCGCATACAAAAATAAAATCAGGCGGAGAGTATGTTGCCCGGCGGCCGTAGGACGAGCCGGGTTATTTGGTTTTATTTTGGCATAAAAGACACGAATAAACTGCACAGCCACCGCCGCGCGCCTCTAAGCGATGTCGTCAAAAGATAAGTGGAGAAAGCTAATCCCTTCCCTTCTTGGTCCATATCTGGATTTCCTTCAAAAGACCACTGGCACTAGGACTCCACCTTTGAGTGGTAAATTAAAAACCAATTGCCAACGATCCTGCAAGCCTGCCAATGCCATTGATATCCTATGCCTTTCCTTTGATAGTGTGTTATACCATTGCCTGCTCTAATTCAACACTTGATAGAATTATAGACATCCAAAATCACACCATTGCATATTGTGATTGCCAAATTCCAGAACAAGTGATGGTGGGCTATGGCCTCTTTCCCACTTCTCCTGTACACTCTCAAGTCACATTCTCAATATCTCTATTGGACTTCTGCCTCGTACTATTGGACGAAGGGTCTAATTCAAACGCATCACTTCCACTCATAGCAATTTTAGAAAGGCACTATAAGAATAAGGGGTTTGATGTGTTAGACCGCTATGTATGGTCATACATCTTCCCAAGCCTATTATTCTCACAAGAAATGACAGGGGAATCAGATTGTGGATGTATTCAAGATGATTCTGATTGCGATAACATGGTACCAAAATCTGAAACGTTTACTTGACATGGAGACGGATCGGACACTTAGTTTCTGCGAAGGGTTGGCATTTTTTCGCCAGAATCTCAATAAAAAGAATGAGCCATTAACCGAGCTGGGCATGTACTTTCCAGAAGCATAGCGCCTTTGCCTCAACTGACTTATCTATGTTGTAGCCTCCCCTAATGTCTCCGGGGCTCACAGTGGGCAGGAAACTCCAAATGCGCTCAGCCTTGTGGAGCTTCGACTTGGCAAGGGGATAGAAAATAATGCAGAAGAATTGAATCACCGCTTCAGTTCCGAGACGCTAGCTATTGAGCTTGCCCTTCGTTTGCCAGAATGTACGTATATATCAGTGACTTAGGAAGGATGTAATGACTCAGTCAACTCATAGTCCATTATCTCACTATCCCATTAACTCAATGGCGAGACCGACTGCTGTCCCTTGGAAAGTCATTGATAAAAGAGTCAGCGTATACCAACTACCTGCACCGAGCGACATTGCTAGCTGCTGAAATATCCAATGGTCAGCCGCCACTTGCGCTGACCTGGAGGACCAATATCACATTGCCAGCAATGGCTTCCCTGTATGTTGAGAGCGACGCAGAAAGTGACATTGAAATCTCGGATATCCAGGAAGCGGTGAATCGCATACCGCCTGAGCCTGAGCCTGAGGTTATCCCACTCATACAATGGTCACACCCAAGCCATGATTTTATTCAGCAGGATACTCAGCTCCTCTTGGACTTATCTCAGTTCTTAAGCGCTTTTAGAAAACTGAAGGCGCCTGGCACTTCAACACCTACAATAAGGACCACAGAACTTGATTCCGCTGATATGAAGATGCTGTTAGGTCCTGGTTGCATGCTTAATGACAAGTGCATCAACCAACTGCCAGTCATTTTTCAGCGCCTTTTTTCCGTTCAATATAGCACAGCCTCTACTAGCTTTTCTATCCTCAATTCTTATATGCTGAATCAAATTAAAAGGAAGGCACCTTCTCCTGAAATTTGGCGTAACATTTCTCAAAGCCAATACTGGAATAAGAACAGGTGGATTCTGCCTATTCATCGACCTTCTCAGACGCATTGGGTGCTTGCCATCATCATCATCCCTGAAAGGAAGATTCTAGTGTTTGACAGCTTCGGGGCAAAATATGAGGATTGGCGGTCAGATCTCGATGTAGGCCACATCGCTGCTCTTTTTGTCCTATAGCTTTTGACAAGCAAATGTTTGTTAGGATATTTTGGAATTGGTCACACGGCTTGGCCAGATTGCTAGAGAGAACGGAAAACAAGTTGTAGAGCAAGATGGTCAATGGACAGCACATCCAATCTCCACATCCAGAGTCCAACGCAATGGATTTGATTGTGGGGTCTGGGTACTGGCTGTCGTTGCTGCTGTTCTCCGTGGCTATCACATGCCAGCTATTTCTCATGATGACATTGCACAATTTCGTGCTACCCTTCATAGCCTTGTTCAAGTTGTATCATGCTAGCAACTTGTAAATGTACTCGTCAGGTGTGACCGCTCTGCATGGCAGGTCTGAGACCCTTCAATACCAACTTACTAATGCAGTAATGGCGGCATGAAAAATTGGTTTATTATACTACTGTAGTAACATTAGGATGACAGAATGACAGCGAGCGGTAGTAGTAGGTATTGAGCGTGCGAGAGCGATTGATTGCAATGCGGATGATTTACGAGTTTGCAAATGGTGAGAGAAACTGGCTGATAGCGATAGGTTCGAGTTCTTGACTTATAACGGAAAACTAGGGGAAAGAACAAGCTTATAAGTAAAGATGTGTGCATAAAATAACGAAATAAACCAATACCTTCAAGTTTATGCGAGGTTCATAACAAAGTCGCCATCCGGATCCTCTTCTTCCTGTTGTTCGACGGGAGTACTAGCAGCGTTAGTGGAGCGGATTCGAGATTTGATATTCTGATTCTCGGTCCTCTCCTTTGAAAGTGTCGCTCAGATCGCACACGAAAACAGTTGCGCGGCTGATGCGTATCGTTTTCTTGGTCTTTGCCACGCCGTCCGTTTTGACTTGACAGTGTCACCGTAGTTGTCAAATGAAAAATGTTTGGCCTTCTTGTCCGACAGTTCACCGGTTCCCATTGTTCGAGCGCCCGACCAACCTGAAATAGTTAGTCGCGTGAGTGTAGTATTGAGTATAACGCACTGCTTGCATGGCTAAAATCAAGGCTCCAACCGGTTTCTCGTCTTCATATTCATCGTCGAATTGTCCGAGCTGCGTTAAATGGCCGTTGGCGAAAGTGCTAAGTACGAGAGAATGTTCACCAAAACCCTAAATGAGACGCGCCGTCAGTCAAGAAATGTCAACGTAGGTTACCTTACCCTGCTGCCGACACCCCCATTCCTCGGCCCGTTGATAAGCGTATGTATAAAGTATAAAGTTTGCTTCCTTCATTTATCGGTCTCTTTTGAAGATGTGCGTCGATTTGGTCGGCAATGACATCTTTCATTGTCAAGCCACCCTCGCTTTGCGTAACAATCAGTTCTATTTCGTTCTTCATCCAATTCCCGACGACCTCTAAAGCCATAGTTGCAATATTGTTACGCCAGCTTTGTAGACGTTGCGTGACCTCAAATAAGAGTAAGATATATGAGCTAGCCAAACGACGACGCACACCGATCCCTGCCATGGTCCATCCCCCTTCACTTCATGCACGTCGTCTCCATAAACACGATTGACGATGGCTTGAATATCGTCTATTTCAAGGTTACGCCAAGGATTGAGGGAAGCGGCTTTCTTCCTGGCGAGCGGCGCAACATGTTCAACAAATACGCAGTCTCGTCGTTCAGGTCCACCCCACCATGAGTCAACAGAGCGGATTCGTTCCGCCGACACCAGAAATGTTGCTAGGTGCACAAAACGTAGCAACTGCGGATGGATAGGTCCACACTTTTCCGCTGTATCGAGGACATTGGTTTAGAGGTATATCCGATGAATCAAGCGGCGCCTCCTGATCTCGATTCGATTTTCTTGCTCATAAAGAAACCGGGAGTGAAGAACATGAGAAAACGGGGCGCACTGTGCTTCCGGGCTAGTGTTACTTCTCCAATGATGTCTTTTTCATCTACAGCTCCTCCTCCTCCTCCGTCGTCGTCGTCGTCATCATCGTCATCGTCATCGTCACCTCTCCGCCTCCTTCGTTTATTACGACCATTAGCCTGATAGCGGCAGTAGTGCCCGATCAAAGTTGAATCTTGATGCCAGACTTGACTTCGGGGTGGACGGTGACCGCATTACGAGTGATGGTGTTGTGAAACATGATTCATGGAGATAATGGATCATGTTTTGATTGTTGAAAGGCAAGAAAAATAAATGGTGACGGGGCCTTGACCGGAACAGCATGTATTGATGCGAGATGATAGCCTGCGTCATGCGAAACAGCGGCAGCAGAGGTATGCGGTGAGTGGCAGGGCGGGTGGGCGATGCAGGAACACCGCACACTAGGTGAGCGGCGTGCGGTGAGATAAAACCTTGGTGGCGACGGTGCGGGACAACCACGGCGGAATGGATGGTGGATGGTGCAAAAACACCACTGGAGGGCATTGGTGCGAAGACAGAGCAGGTGCGCGATGGTGCGCGAAAACCACGGCGCGGGAGGCGCACGATAGTACGAGAAAATCACAGCCGAGCGGGTGCGCAATGGTGCGCAAACACTACGGCTGAGCAGTGTGGGATGTGCGGGAAAACCGGTGTAAGTATACCAAAAACGTTGGGCTGCAAGTAATGGTGCGTGAACACCACGCCCGTAACCAGTCAAGGGTGCAAAAGTACCTGCCTGGTCACAAAAACCACGAGATGCTGGTGTAAGAACACCACGGGCGAGGGCGTAGCGAACGTTCTCAAAACTCGTGGGGGTGCTGGTGTAAGAATACCGCGGGCGGGGGCGTGGGGGACGGTTCTCAAGAACCATAGAGTTTCTGGCGTAAGAAAACCGCGGGCTGGGGCGTAGTGAACGGTTCTCGAGAACTAAGGAAGGGCTGGTGTAAGAAAACTGTGGGCGGGAGCGTGGGGGACAGTTCTCAAGAACCATGGAGTTTCTGGTGTAAGAAAACTGCGGGCGAGGGCGTAGCAAACAGTCCTAAAAAACCATGGAGGTGTCGGTGTAAGAAAACCACGGGCGAGGGGGTGGAAAATGGCTCTAAAAAACCATGGGGGTACTGGTGTAAGAAAACCGCGGGTCGTGGGGAACAGTTCTAAAAAACCATGGAGGTGTTGGTGTAAGAAAACCACAGGCGAAGGCGTGGAGAATGGTTCTGGAAAACCATGGGGCGCCAGTGTAAGAATACCACGGGCGGCCCGGGGGGCATGGCGAACGGTTCTCAAGAACCACGGCGTGCTGGTGTAAGAAAACTGTGGGTGGGGGCGTGATGATTGGTTCTACAGAACCATGGGGGTGCTGGTGTAAGAAAACCACGGGCAAGGGTGGGCGAACGGTTCGCAAGAACCATGGCATTGCTAGTGTCAGAAAACCGCGGGCGGGGGCATGGCGAATGGTTCCAAAGAACCATGGGGGGCGCCAGTATAACAAAACCGCAGACGAGGGCATGGGGGATAGTTCTCAAGAATGATGGGCATGCTGGTGTACGAAAACTGTGGGCGAGAGGCGGAGGAACGGTGTTGGAGAACCACACGCCACGGGGCAGCAATGCTGCTGAGAAACCATGGACAACAGCAATAGAGCAGTGGTGGTACTGAGGTACCAAGGACGGCAGGGCAATGCGGGGAGTGGTGGGGGCTAAATCACCAGGTTGCTAGGCGCCGGCATGACCATTGGTGTAGAGGAAACGTTAGACGGCGGTTCGTAAAGAGTACGGTGGGGAAATCAAGCCTTGGCGTTGATAAGATAGACCCTAGATAGATGAGACGGTGAGCGGACGAGCATACAGCGCTCACGCGCTCACGTA
The DNA here is from genome assembly GCA_015039365.1 of Amanita rubescens. Classification (NCBI taxonomy): domain Eukaryota; kingdom Fungi; phylum Basidiomycota; class Agaricomycetes; order Agaricales; family Amanitaceae; genus Amanita; species Amanita rubescens. The sequence continues at coordinate 165,920 of WION01000072.1, forward strand.
CCAGGGCAGAATCCAGATACCACGACTACGATCGATGGTTTTTGGAAAAACTATCACATCAGATATGTCACGTGCTGAGGGAATTTCGACCATCCGTTCCTCTTTTTTGGTGGCAGTACGTGTCTGTTACGAACGTCCTGGCACTCGCGTCCATTTCCCGTCCATTGTTTGATCCTACGGCCTTCGGGAAAGCGACGTAGGCCAGGGAAAAGAGAAACTGCTGAAATGCTAGACGAAGAATCAGAAATATATGCTCAGACTGACCGTCTATCAATGTCAGCTGCTAAAAAGGACCAAACTCCTGCCCCTCATGTTGAAGATCTGGCTATCCAAGCTGAGAAAGAGGCTCGCACTCTTCAGCGAGTCGCGGAGGTGGAAGATAGGAACCACCCTTCGGACGAAGCATTTGAACGCCGTTTGCATGATCAACAAGGGGGAAAAAGGTGAGTAAGAGTTGAATATATGCAGTAAAAACTTACTTCTCGCACTAGCATTGTCGAAGAAAAAAGCTTCCACTGAATCTCGCCTTTTTGTAGATGATAACGAGAATGATTATGGTCAGTTGTTGATGTCCAGCACCAAGCACGCATATATGCACTGATAGTAGTCACTTGTCAGCACCATTGTCCGTGAAGATCAAACCGGGACCCAAAGAAGCAATTAATCCGCCACCTAGAAAGTCGAAGGATAACGTTTCTTCCGACGATGAGACCATGGATATTACGGCAGGTAAAGTTGACTTACTGCTTCCCTATCGTGCTCCTCGTGTTCTCAATCAGACTAGAAGCGAGCAATGGCCAATGATACCTATCACGGTCTTGCACCCAACTGGAAAGACGTAATCAAGACTCGTAGTGACCGCTCTACCATGAACAAGCTCATGGCAGGCGTGAGCCTGAGTCAGCCGACCGATGAGGATCCGGAGTCTATGGCACAGTATGGCGGGCCTGTCCCGGAAGGCGAAACGGATGACATTGAAGCGAATGCTATCAAAGACGACCCCACCCCCCACTTTGCCTCGGGAAAGTTAATAAAAAAATAAAGGCTACGTTGAGTCCAGTTCTTCGTTTCGGTTTTCGTGACTAATGATAGGCCAATGTGAAGATTGAAGATAATCCGACGGGTCCACAAAAGCTGCGTAACGGCGATGACAAGTGGAAGCTCTGTCATCTTAGCCCCGATAAAGACGTCCAGGCCTTATTCACAAACCGGAGCGAAAAACACTCCCGGATTTCAAGGCATGTACGTAGCTCAAGTTCAAGCATTTCTCAAAATCAAACACAACGAAATTATCCATGTGCCGCAGTAAGTTGGTTCTCGACAGTTGGCGACTCGACTTGTCCGCAAACTGGCATGTGGATAGTAGAACGGGATTTGGACGCGAACGGAGGACCCGAGATGACTGTAATTCACCTGGAATCCATCCTACTGGCGCGCATTTGATTGGAGTTGCCAGATCTACAATGATTCCACCTGAACTTGACAGTCTCAACGTTTTCAAAACTTTCTACGTAAACAAATTCATATACTATCAAGCACACGAGATTGTATTCTAGTAGTTGTGGTCGAAATACAATGATTTTGAACCCAGGATCATCAAACGAAGTCCAGGAACGTGCAATAGTCCACTGTCCTAGATAGTCCGTCAATTAGAGACTCGGAAAGACGCACATATAGCCTCACCTGCACCCTAACTCGTTACACAGTGAAAGCAGAACATAGTGCCATGATGCGCGCCAGGATAAGCGGCGGGAATTAGACGTGGATGCTCAACGTCGAGGGCCAGCGCCGGCAAGTGTGGGTTAGAGGACCAGGCGTGAGCAGCGGGTAACAGTGGGGAGCGAACGCCAGTCACAGAACGGTGGTGAGGAGTTGTGTTGCTTGGGAGTTGGGTGTGAGTGGCAAACCGGAAGCAGGTACTCACCAAAGCGCGCGTTGAGCGGCCATGGCCAAAGTGAAAGGGGGCAGAGCTGACGTCGGTAGTGCGGGAGCAATCGAAGCTGACGTCGTCAGAGTGGGAGCACGCAAAGCTTTCTTTGGCAAAGCATTGAGTGGCAGCGGAAATACCCGTTTTGCTGATACATAGGCTGGACTCGCTCACATCTGAATAATGTGGGGGGCAGGACACGAGTGACAGGACGTTCATAACGGTAACGTACTTGCACTGAAAAACTGGAACAATCGCAGACTCCTTCCCAGTCTCACGGAGCAGCGGCGGGGGTATCAGGTGGGCAAAGTTGAGGGTCGGCGGGTCATTTTTGTGTCTGCGGCGTGGTTGTGGGGGCGCGGGGGTGCCGTTTTAGCTTGGGAGAGATGAGGGGACGATAATGACGGAGATAAGGAGGCTGGTCAATCAATGTCAGTGCGGTGTGAGTCACGCCCAGACCCACCAAGTGGTCACGCAGCGTGCACATCCCTACTCAGTACTCTGCTGCTTCCAATGTCAACAATTGGCAGATCAGAATTACCGCCTCGTCCTCAAGTGCTCCCCAACATAATAGATCTTATCAGGATATATGGGCAAGTTCAAGCCAACCAAAAGTCTTCCCCTGAGCCTTCCCATTGCTCAGACTCACCTGGCATGAATATATCTTCAAAAAATAACGGTTCATTGGAGGCGATGTTTTCTGAAGACTGGAGCGAAATCACAACTTGGGTAAATAATCAGCAAATGTGTATGTCATATCATGATGGACAGTGCCGCTTAGGTGGACCAAATGCACCAAGATCATGGTATCAATTTTCTTGTTGTGGCACATGGAGATTTGTCAAATGGAAAGGATGACCTTACATACTTGCATGCAACACAAGAACTGCATGATCCCGAATTCCTGGAGAGCGTGAAAGCTTTAATTTTGTGAGCATGAAATTATCCCTGCACGCAAACTAAATATAGCTATCAACTACTAGTAAAAGACGATCCAAAAGTGGTAGAACTCGGCCTAGCGGCGATGTTGAGGACAATGTAACCGTGTCAGATGAAACAGATGAGAAGGAATTGGAAATGGTAATAGTAGGTGAAGAGGCAGAAAAATATGATGACACCGACGGGAAGGTTCTGAAGAATTTAAAAAACTTACTTGTTCAAAGTGCCGGTACGCAGAGCCTCTTTCACCTCGTCGCTTCACTCCTTATTGCCCACAGAGGCAGCTCAATTTGAAATTCTGGATACAAGAGGCAGGTTAAAGTGGTCGACCATGGTGAACGACATGGTTGATCAAGACGTTTATCTTGACAACTATCCGTATATCCTCATGCCTCAAGAAACGAGGCACAAGAGGAACCAAGGCATCCAGAACCTTTCTAGAACTGAGCAGAGAGCGCTTATCGAAGCACTCCGCTCGGAGGCCAACCAATGCCAATTTATCAGGCTTCCAAAGCAAAACCAAAGTAAGTTTTATTAAGAATCTCCACTAATCGACAACTGCTAAGCTCAAATACTAGATGATATCAAGACATGCAAACATCCGTTGATTGTTTTTGCACCGCCTAGCCCTGAAGATCAGCATAAATGGGGAAAGCGGTACTTTTGCAATGGTAAGATAGACTGGGAAGGCCATCCACATGCGCTTGCAGCAAATGAGGATTCTGGAGGCGATGGATCGATCGAAGCAGAGCATATGATGACCATGGTTAAACCTTTGCCTCGTTTTCACTCTCAAGCTTTAGCAAAAAAGAGACTGAGATTAAGAAGTGATGGCGATTCAGAAAGCTCATTGATAGAGTCTGAACTTGGGTCGATCGAAAGGTCAACTATCAAAGGGTTGCAACCCGCGGTATGCAAGCCTTCAACACGATCCAGAGCCGAACACAACTCTACAGCGCCGGCCAGAGAAGACTTGGCCGAAGGTGACAAATACAAAGAGGGGAGAGAACCCAAAGCTCCAACTTCTCGCTCAAATGTGGAATTAGCAGGGAAATTGCCATCAGAAACAAGCGAAAATAATTTTGGAGATGTCAATATAAAGTCAGAACAATTTAGGCAGTCAAGAAGGAGTCGCCATGGTGGTTCGAGGACGATGCGCAAACCTTTGAACGGGCCAGACCCGACGCCACTTACTAGTAAAAGACGGAGGGACCAGTCGGAACCAACCGATTCTAGGGGTTGTGACAGCTCCAGATCGGAGAAATCAAAGGTACCAAAAGAGTTGGCCTTCAAGCCCTCTATTTCAGGTCAAAGCAGCGATCCAGAGATTAAACAGTGGAGCCAGCGTCTTGAGCATGGCAGAAGCACAGAGAAAGGGAAGCACTCAGATCATAATCCAGCTAGACCCTCCCCACCACACCAAATATATGACTACCACTATGATATGGTTGAGGAACACCGCCGGTGCTCTGAAGGCTCTTGTCCCCATGCTCAGTATGCAGCCGGGCCAAGCAGGCCCAACTATACTTTCCCTCCTAATTGGCATTTCGAGCGTCCTAGTAATATGCAGGCTGCACCTCAGGAACACGGCGCAATGCATTATAACAGCTTTCACCCACAAGGATATAATATGGAGGATCATGATGGGCCACCTTACGGTCCTTACCACTGGGTTCCACGGAATGACTCCCATGGACAATATTATCAAGGTGATCCAAGACAACAACCGAGACCACGTCGGCATGCGGCGGCAGAGAATGAGAAGACTCAGATGCAGACTCACGGGCATTACTAGCTAATATCAAAGCCGCTGTGATGCGTCTTGCTCTGCAATCATTACATGTAACTACTAAAAGTTATGTAATGTTAAGCGGTCATGCGTCTAGGAGTAGAAGTGAGGAACAGTTTTGTAATGATCGTAAGGAACGACTCACCTTAATTACAGATATTCGTACTGAAGTGAGAGGGGGAAAAGTATCCTATTTATATGTTTACGAAGAGGTCCGTAGAGCGTAGAGAGAGAGGGATGCAACAAAGGATAAGCGGGAGGTGAAAGAGGTAGGTTCATCCAAGGAAAGTGCGGAGGCAGATGAATTTCTGACGTTCGAGGGGTTTAGTGAGGGCGTCGGCTAAGTTGTCTGGAGTGGAGATTGTTAAAATGGTCCTAATGAACGCACGTTGTCACTCCAGCCCGAAATGATGGAGCATCACTGTCGTCGATATCGGATCTATGTGCATGGAAATGATATATTCGGCTATCAATCCAACCGCGTGGCTACAATCGGGCTGAGTTTTTGCTGATGTATTCTCAGTCTCGTGTAATGGACTTTATTAGAGGTAAAATACTTAATGATATTCTGCGGATGAATATAAGTAAACTTGTCAATATGGGCCACCGGGTGGCAGATCCGAGGCCCACATTTTTTGCGCGAAGTACAGGCAGGCATACAGATTTAAATTTAATATCACTTCACCGGGCCCAGGAAAAAGGGGCACTCCCTGCTGACAGCGGAGTGGCTACATTTGCAGTTCTACGGTTGCCGACAAGGACATGGTCAACCCTTAGCCTTGGTCTTCGACTTCATATTCCCGCTACGTAAGTAGTGGGTTCAGTGCTACGACCAACTGACGGTTTGTGTCACACGTCACGCCAAGCTGTCACGTTTCCTTACCACGTCTATTTTAATGCTGCGGTGCGCCGCCGGTGGAATTCACTGTCGAGCTTGGTAATTTTGCATCAAAACACATACTCGCATCATGTATTAGGCATTCAAATGTAGGCCATTTGGATCTATATCTTTTCATGAGCTAAAAAATCTAAACTTGGCTTTTTTGGTCCTCCAAGTCCATTTCAAGCCTGAGGGTGCGCAACCCTAAAACGTTACATATCCGATTGTTCTCGCAAAGGCTGCTAACGTCCGATTTTCTTTTTTCCTCCATCCCAGTAAATGGTGTTGTCAGTGCGTGGCTTGATTCTAATTATGAGATCAATAAGAAGCCTAAGTCAATTAGCAGCCTGAAATTACACACGTATGAGCCTGAGGATCAATTAGACATAGTTTTCCAGTACGGTCACATCATCAGTGGATTTAGGGCAATATTATGAGGAAGATTACAAACCTTGCATATCGGAGCTGTTCTCGTGAATAGATCCATGCAAAATGGACAAATGCATGTACTGCCTGAGTCATACTGTCGTTTGCGGGTCCAAGATTGTTGCTTCCAGTGAATTTCTTGACCGGATCATCAAAACACCTACATGGAAGTAATGGTGTTGCAAGGAATCCAATATGAGGGATAGAACGACGCCTGGATGCTGACACTGGCTCGAGTTCGCCATAAAACGTGTCCTTAAAGTTAAAGTAAAATGCCGGAGTAACCAGTCAATAGTAAGTTTAAGAGATAGACATTCAAAAACATACCGGGGATCCCCTTGATGTCGCCTTCTTTGATAAATCTGTCAAACTCCTTCTTTATACCATCGCAATGATCGCATTGCGCGAGAAGCTTAAGCTCAGCCAGCAAGACGCCCCGAACATCCGAAAGGGACATATATTCATCAAAAGGCTGAGTACATGTCCATATCGATTTTTCCCTTCAGGATATCTGTTGTGCAAACTTGAGGATGCCATGGCACTGTGTAGATGGGGATCGAATAAACTTAATGACGTACACGTATTACTATTAGAAGGGAACCCGTAGAATTCGTCAACCGCCCGAAGCTCGATATGTCAAGGGAGAATAGCCTTCATCCCGCACACCTACTGCCCGGAGCTGGTACAACCACTTGCTAGAGTCAGTGATAAGTTGATAACTCGAAACACGCGTCGCCGTGGAGGAGATAGAACATGGGAAATTTCCTCCGCGAGGATGTTGTAATACTCATTATCCAGACACGATAAGTATATAATAATCTATAGTTACCATATATAGTAGTTATACTATTTGTAACTATTTATACTTTAACAATGACTTGACACCACCACTCGGGGAGCGCCGCCTGCGGCGGCAGCAACCTTGCTTGAAATCCATTCCAAGAGACAGCGTATGCTACTAAAATTGGACTAAGAAGTGAAGTCGTCGCATACATCATAATTCCCCTCCTTCGAGTTCCAGACCATTCAGCAATGAACGCCATATGGAGGTTCTCGAGTCAGAGCACAGATTGGACAGACCTTGTCGCAAGAGGTCAGGCGCCGACATGGAGGTGAGATCCGTATCTATGGCGCCCGAAACCTGAATCGGAAAGACCTCGGGGGGCACTGAAGAATATCGTCAGATAGACAGCAAGGGGGGACCTAAGAAAACGAGACGCACCAGATTCGAGGTCATCTTCATCGGAAATGGACCCCTCTTCTGAATCGACGTCAGCATTGCAGGCATCCGAATCTGAACATTATGAGTCTCATGTGAGACGACAGAGAAAAGGATTCCAGAATATCTATTTCATCGTTCTCGCCGGGAATATAAGAGTCATTCTGCTCATGCACTAAATCCGGATCGTCGACATGACGGGCGATGGCCATCAATTCCAAGGGGACGCCATCATCGGGAAGAGAATCCAGGTGTTCGGAAGAGATGCGAATGTGTCCGTAAAATCTTGGATTATTGGCTTTCAACCAGACTAGAGCCTCCCGGATATAGTTCCTTCGAACGCGAAAGAGGTTACGCATCCAGTTTTCGGGCAATCGTCGCTGGCCGAACAAGGTAATTTGGATGACGGAGGCCAGAATTCCCGGACGACGAGGCATCAAGTTTCCCTGAACCATTTCAGCAATACCTGGCGCATCCAGCTCGTAGCTGCAGACATTCCCACGCATCGCTCTCTGAAGGCTAGGGTTCTGAACCCAAGTAAAAATTGTTCACTCGCCTCGGAAATAGCTTGAATACAAAAACCCTTGGATAGACCAAAGCTACGAGCAGCTGTTCCGGAAAGCTTAGGCGCGTCAGAACCGGTGGAACCCTCCCGATCCAGAGGTTGTTGGCCAAGGATCACCTGGGCGGACGGTTCAGGTCGCCGTTCTTTAAATCCCCGTCGCAGTGACGACAGATTCGAACGAAGAAGCCATCCGGCATTTGTCGAGTGCCCAATGGCTCCAGTAAAAGATTGTGAAAGAGGTCGTGATCAGGATGTGGGGTCGTGGGGCCAAGCGGCGACGGTTGGGAATCGCGTGTAAGGAAAACCATTTTAAGAGGTCCGCTTTCAAAAACGCGTGTCTGCCGCAGACGCCAACAGACACCAGATCCCAAGGCCTCGTTTGAGGTGGCGTCGTAGAATGATCGATAGCAGTGCCTTCGCTCGGCGTCGGTGGGTACCTCAAGAAACGACGAGGAGTCCACGGCTTCGGCAGCTCTAACACGGGTGGCGGCTGGTTCGTCCTCGTCAGTGCCGTCCCGAGCACGCGTGCGTTTTCCGAGATGAGTATCGGCCTGTTGTGAAGCTTCTGCTGCGAACGTCAAAAGTCGGTCTAAGACAGATGGTGGTGAACTGCGGATGATCCAATAGATCAGGTCGTGCTTGTTCCTGCGATCCGTAGATGGGAGTCCACAGAAAAAAGAGGCATAGTGACGGAGAGTACTCCACCGCAAATCGGAGAGGCGGTTATAAACTTCTTCATGGGCCTCTTCAACATGGCCAGACATCTGTGCCAATTTTTTAGTCTGACGTTAGGCACGGTGAAATACGCATACTCTAGGCGGTCAGGGACAGAAAGAAGGGGAGTCCACGTCCGACCCAAAAGACAAAATTAACGGGACCTTTTTTTCTTTTTTTTTTCGGTTGGGTTTTCCCGATCATCAAGACGCATATTCATCGAGGTGGAGCCCATTGAAAACGATCTGGCAGGCACAGAGAGGGTCCTCGGACGGAGGCAATCTCGGCCCATGCGAAACGTTGGACATTGCCGGGTTGTCGGGTCAGTAGGGGTTGGCGAAAGAACGCGACAGCGGTCGGGGTCAGAGGGAGGGCAAAGCGACATCCAGCCCAATAGGCGAGTGCGGTGGGAGGAGGAAGGGGGAGGGGGGGGGAGGAATGCGAGGGATCGCTGGGCGGCAGCCGTGGGGCCTGGAAGCGGCGGAGGTGTTTGGCATTATTGTGGGACAGAAACTCTCTACGAATAAACCTTGCTTTTCAAGCAAGGTAATTACCCCGGTGAACTTGCCGTCCACTGGGTGTAATAGGGTTCTGATCTTACCCCTGGAGTTTATATACTCCATATGGCAGCTTCCCAGCTTCTTCAGAGGATGTATTTAGTACATACTGATGTTTGAGTCAATACACAGACAATGCTGTAAAACCTGGGCCTGAAGGATAAGGTAAGCGTTGGTCAAGGAAATCACTCGGTGCGTACATTCTAACCGAGCGGCCGCGAGTGCACTAATATCGGTTTGCTCACGATGGTGGTCTATTGGTGGATGCGATAGGTTGTCGTAGCCATGGGCGATGGGCGTGGAAGGGGAGAAACGAGCTAGACGGAGGGGGGAGGAGAAGAAAGGGTGCAGCTACTAACTCGCGCAGTGACCCCAAGTACGTCAATTTATTTGGTGCTATTTGCATGCTTACCCAAAATTCTGCAAAGTCCAACCACATTCAGCCAGCCACGAGAAGATTCAAGTAGAGTTGTTTGCGCCGGTGCGTTCAAATTCCTTTCTTCTGTTCATGCCACCCTAACAAATAGTTGCTCGATCGACGATGGGCAGGTTAATCTCCAAACAATCACGACGACGGGCGTTGTGGGCAGCTCTTGAAAAGTTGTCGATTCATGCTCCGATGAGCGACGTTGTCATGGATGCTGTGTGGATCCGAGATGTTCCTGGAGTAGTATCAGAAGGTGCGCTATCAAGCGTATGCACGACTATGAGGGCTGAATCGGCTGGACTTGCAGATTTCTACGACGACGGATTCTCAATCGCATGCGACGACTGCTGGTGCAACACCGCTTGCTTTGACGGCCACGTACCGGAGGAATGGCACCGCTTGGTCTGCGTCCTAGGACTTAGTAACTCCCGGTCTTTGTCGTACTACGTCCACATCCCGCACGACATCGTCTCCCACCACGACCACGAGAAAAACTGAGATGCCAGGCCCGATACTGGGACGACATCACCGCCCTGACGACGGCCCACGCACAACCATCAAACCATTACCCTGCGCTCCGTCATTCCCAAATCCTGCTCTTTTGCTCCGCACAAACCCATCCGTCCTACTAGCTCCAGCTTCAGCTGCACACACCCCATTGCCAACCCCATTATACATCCGCCATCACCCCCTCGTCCTATTCCTCGGATCCCCTCAACTTGTACGCCCACCCAGGCATGCAAAACCCTTCGTTCATCTCATTGGACCACCCCTCGACCTACCGAATCGCTAGAAATGGTCGTCCGCTTCGTCCGGAATGAATGTCGGCCAAACACCTTTCTTCGTATCTTTCTTTACCCACGGTCTCAACAGGATGCGTTAGACCAGCGTCGGACGGAAACTGTACGTGATGTGCTTCGCTTCATTTATGCCAACACCAACACTAACGTCAGCACCACCCAGAAAAAGAAGAAAAAATGCTGTCCAATCTTTCCGAAGCCGTACTAGAGACATGCAGTCTAAGCAAATTGACCTACAACCCTGCTTCCACGCCTGTCGAGTCTACCGCCAGGCTTCACCAACCCCCGTTTGCATTCAACGGGTATCCGAAGGTGTCCTCTCGATTCCGAAATGCCCTGCCGAGTGCCCACCGTCGTTCCAACCCGCTACTGACCCAACTTCAACTGATGGAGGTGAATAGGTTGTTTTCTGCACCCTTTCCTGTAACTGACGAAAACCAAAGCCAGGCGAAAACCGGTACCCAGTGCCAAGTCACTATGATGGCATACACGATAAATGTTCCAAACCGCCCTCACTGCTACGGCGCATTGTAGTGAGGAACCATCGCGAGCAGAACGGGCAAGGATCCAGTGACCTTCAAAACGAGAGCTCCAGCCAGGATCGCCCCCTTCAAAGCCCTCTCTAGTAACAGAAAAACGACCGTATGATAGGACATCGTGGGATCCTTCACCCGATTCTGTGCGACTGTTGAAGCGGTTTGATGTCGAAATGGAAACGCTGGAGGCAGAGCAGCGGAAGCAGGGAGCAGAAGAAGCTGAGTGCAGGGTCAGCCGCCTAGGTCCAGGACGACGACGATTCCTGAACCTTCTTCACCCCCTCGATCACCAGCGCGCCCTCTAGTGCCGATGGATGACACGTGTATCTCGGAAGATAATGGGTCACATATACTACTGGTTGAGCATTCCTCAGCGACAGAAGACTGCACTCCTGGCGACGACTTCGCTTTCACTGATGAAGATCTGCTATGGTTCCTTCGTCCCGAACACTTTTCTTCTCTGGATATCACAGCATCGATTACAAGAGTCATCTGCTTCGTTCCTTGGTGTATCTGTGTCGGTGGAACGATGCTTCTATGGCCCGATAAACTGGAGCAGGTCGCTTTCGAAACCGGATATATGGATTCTACGCAAGGTATACGCAGGTTTGCGCATTGGGCGGACGTACTAGGCCATCAATTCGTTATGATATTTTTGGCGTTCCTTGCAACTGCTCTCTGGGCTTTACCCGTAACTGTCGGTGCTACTCTTTTCATTGGTCTCGCTACCCGTTTCGGATATGTTTGGCGGGGATTCCCAGTGGACCACTCTATCTGACGCGTTATATACGCATGCAACTTTAAGTCCAGGGAAGAATTTGACCGGAATCTCGTGAGACGCGGTCATTCGAACGACTCCCAAGAAACGCAAGATTCGCCGTTTGGTTCCAGCCTCTCGATCCAAGCGACGTTAGTCTGAGGGACACATCAAGCTCGGCGTTGCGATTTCTCGTTGCGGCTGGGGACGGCCCTCTCCTCGACTACTTTAGATTCAAGAGAAATGGTTCGCATATCTTATCGATGGCCCGCGAGTTGAGCTCTGAGGGCAAGTTAACTCCTGAAGACATTGCCTCGGATAATACGAATGCAGGAACATCGCGTGTACTATGCAGCGCGATCGGTATGCCCGCCGAGGACACGCTCATCCGCAAGAAGGTAAGCACATATGAAGTACACGATTCTGCCCTAAATACTGGAGATAATAGAGCATATACAACTTGCCTAACTCACCTATCGGTGTACAAGCCCGGCATTTTAGGCGCTCAGCTTCAGAGAGTTCTTCTGTGTTCGACTCCTGATGACTCCGAGGAAACTAATTTGGTAATTACGAAGACGAAGGAGCAGACTTGGATGCCGAGGACGATGGTTCAGATGACGGATATGCCGAGCCATGAATACACAGCGGCTGACATTTCGCCGGCGAATATCTTGCTCGCACTGTGCTGTTATACTTACTAATCCTGCTATTGAAAGCACGCTTACTAGTAGCTGCCCCCCCCAAAAGACTGTGTATATTGCGATTCATTACAATCGACATTATAATACATTGTAATCTTTTGAAATTACTACTTAGAATTTAGATGTGGCGAGAAGGCCCGTTTCAACACATTGCTACGGCTTGCTACAGGGTCGTGACACTGCAATGTGATGTAACGGTGTAAAAGAATCCGGGATGGTTGATTACGAGTCAACTTCCTGGTTCATTGTGGGGCAAGGCCATATGCCACGCCGTATGGTTGAAGAACCGGACCTGGACAAGGGCGTTACTGCTCGGGGTGACGTCGTTCGAGTTGTTAAATGGAGAAATGGCAGCCGAACTTAACGAAGTTCCGGTCTGGGGCCAATTGGTCTGGGTTCACGACACATCATCAGGTGAAGAGGATGGTGTCAGTTGAGCGAAGGGTCGTTTTCTCGAAAGAGAACTTGCCGATGGTGGTAGATAATTCTGTGGAGGTCAGGGGGAGTGGAGCTGTGGACCTCACACCAGAACAGGCTGAATGGCTGCAGGTTGACGAATTAGACGAAGCGGATGAAGCGCCGCTTGGCGTGCATCTACCGCCAGTTCCGCCGAATGGGGAATATCAAACCGGTTAACGGAAAAGCACAGGAAAACCCTCACCGAACTGCCAAAAGGGGCAGCTTCTATTTGGACACAAGTGCTAACGCGCTAACGGCCCACATCCCTCTAAACGCCCACCTTCATCGCATTCACGTGGAACATTTACTCTTGCACTGCCCTGCCTACAACATACAATCCGACAACGCATAAGAAGAGATATGGGCTCGGTGGGAAAGCTATTATCCAGAACACAAATCCTGTCCCAATTGTCAATTTCATCGCCGCAACGCACAGATTCCCTTGGCTGAAGCCGGTCATTTGAACCAAAAGAGACAGGAGATCTCATTAACAGGTGCCGTTTGACTCAGACGGTGGCAATATTACTGTTACCGTGATTGATGAAGAAGTTTTTGTTTTTTGACTTGAAGTATGGGCGGAATGGCTTCCCATTACGTTGGATGCGATGAAGTTGTGTCCGATGTAGTTTTCTTGTAGCGCCCTCAGGTGCCACCATTTCTGAGCGCCTTTTTTGTCTTCTTCAAGGAGGTGGACGTCCACATCCCCACCTTTTGATGCTCTGTCAGCACGTTCGTCGCCATCAATACCTACATGTGATGGGCACCACGTAAAGCGTACCCGGTGTTCTGGTGATCTTTGGGAGCCATTCCCGAGCGAGGATGGACGCTGACTATGGTGATGGATTTTCCTTGCACATTCTTTGAGGTCCATGTCAGGCTATCTCAATTGCATCTAGTTTGGCGTCGTAAGACGTGGCTGTGAACAGCGTGGCCTGACCATTGACGGTCAGACCATATTGCACATGCTCTTTTGTGGTGTCTCCAGAAAGCACCATCTGTGAAGAGAACAGTGTTGTGTTCTATCTCATTAGCCTTTCAAGATGATCACTGGCAGCCGCAGAAAGTCAGATTTGGGTTATCTATCATTATCGCATGACGAGCAATCTGAACATGTCGAATCATTTCGTGCTACGTCTTATGCACATGAAGTCAATTATAGTACCGGCGCTATTTCCTATTTGGTTAGTCAAGGAGCGACATCCATGGCCGGTTAACAACTTTAGGATCCAAGAAAAAGAGTTCCTACTTCCAGAAGTCAGATTCTGAGCAACAGCCAGCACGTAAATCCCTGAAGCGCACCTAGTCTACTAAAGGGAGGGCACCTCAGTGACTCCGGCCGCACTGTAATAGTAAATAATTAACCAAATTATACCACGGGAAGCGGGCAATGGGCATACGGGACACACACACGTTCTCCTGATTCCGTTTTAATAACTAAAATTTGTGTGTTCTGCGAGACTACTGTTAGAAGTGGCCATGCAGACAGGCAATAAAAGAAAAGTGGACTACTTCAGGCTTACATCCAAGTCACAACCCCCTGGCACAACTGTACCACAAATAACTCTACCAGTGGCGTCCCAGAAATATATGGGAAGGCCAATCCATCGACTTCAGCCCATTTTTAAGGACAACAGGCAAGGAAATATGTAACGTACTCGCCTGCTTGCAGAGGACATGTGGTGTGCACAGTGGAGGGAAACTGGGGGAATACTTACGCAATTGCAAATGTACTCGACATCGGCACTTCCGTATTGTTCGGCGCTTCGAATTGTACGGCATCCTGGTACATGATGCACCTCGTGGATGGATCAGTGACCGGCTACTTCTATCTAGGGTGAAAATTTAACGTGCGCATTCTGTTGGGAGCATGAGCCGCACGGACTCTGAGCTTCCAAAGTAGATTCTATATATAAGTACAATCATACGATCACGTTAGATCAATCACGTCACAAGTCTCATCCCTAAATGTCCGTGGCCTTGTACCCATTGCAGTACCTTGGTTGTTCTGCGCCGTTGCCTTGGCAAGCATCAATGGCGGAACACTGGATCGTTGCACAGAGACAGAAGCCGGACGAGCGCCGGAATCATCCGAGTCGTCCGAAGATATCTCGATGACGGACGTATTGACCGCCTTCGCGTTAGCAGCTCGTTTACGCGGAGAGGTTGACCGTGCTTGGCTTTCTACCAAAGTGCGTTTCAGAGATTTCCGTGGCGACTGGTGTCGTTGGGAATCCGACGTCTGCGATGAACTACCCTCCAGACTCGTCTTCGTGGGTCTCATCGTGTTTAGCCGGCCATGAGTATCGCTCGACGAGAGCACGTCCTCCTTGTTGAACGAAATCGGAAATGGTGGTTGCTCATCTTCATCTGATGACGATAGATAGCCGAACCCGGGCTTTCTCCGTTTCTCACATTTGGCGGCTGTCTTGGAGAATTCGGCGCGTGACTGTGTCATAAAAATGGGCATTGAAAATAACGCGTTGGATCCGCTTTCCTGGCTTTCTTCAAACAAAGCTGGTAGCACCATCCGTCCATCGGCTCTACGGCTAGGAGTCGACTGTATCGTCGCCTTTCTCTTCGCAAGCATGTCTTCAAGGGGTAGCTGCTGATCTGTGTCCGAGTCGTATAACGGTTTCTGGGACTTTGATACCTTATTCTTTGACTGCTTTGTAGCGCCTGATTCTTCTCTAGCTTTCCCGTTCTCCTTCGAAGCCTTCTTAGACCTTCGCTCATTATACTCTTCGACGATCTCTGGTTCTGCCATTTCCACCATACATGCTGGCATCCACAGCCGCAGATGACTTGTCGGATCCGGAGGTGGCTTCAGTCCCTTGGTCTTTTTCCCAGCGTCGGAATCGGCATTGTCCCCTCCAACATCCTCCTCGGATGTCCACTCGTCCGTGTGCGAAGGCTCCCTCATTCTCTTGATGCCTGATTCTGCCAATCGCACCAGCTGAGCGGGTGCCACTTCGAGACGATATTCTAAAAGCCCATCCGTGCTCGCATGATTTCGCGAAGAGTGGATCTTCACAATAAGAGGCCCTTCATCACCAGACTCTGGCGAGTTGAGACCCATCGAAGCAAAATGCCTCGCAACCATTTTAGATGGCGTATTAATAATGCGAGGATGTGCCCGGTCCTTGCCTTTACGCGGTGTAGAGGGCATGGTAGTTGAGGACGAGCTATAGTCAGATGTTTCCGCGTTGATCACGGCCCGCCTCAATATTCGTAGTACGATCGAGTGCCACAGCAGCGTCCTAGATCGCTTGATAATCGCTTCTTTGTATCCCCACTCAAAGTAGAATTCACATGTAGCTGCCAGTTTACCAACATCTGGCTCCTTCCCCCAAGTCAGCTTCATATTTTTCTCGGCCGCGCATCCGAGGCTCTCGGAAGTTATGGGGTTTGTGTAGGATAGGAGGATGTCGATGTTGGGAAAAGAGTTGGGGACTTCTTTGGCTAGTTTCTTCAGCTTACGACCTATGATTCCTCGAGAATTCGTTCGAAGTTCTTCTTGCAAGTCTTGGCGCCAATGGGCCAGAAAATTGGGGAGAGCATCAGCAGGTAGGGTAGTAGCTGCTTCGTATAAAGAGTCACCGAAGCCGCAGCGTGCGAGCGCGTGGGCAGTGGTAATACCGCACCCAGGTAAACCGGCTTGAGCGTAATCACCACCCGACAAGAGGCCTATAAGTACAAAGCCACCCCTGGTAAGTGAAATGGACGAATGGCTGCGAATTGTCAACGCTCGATACAACCCTGTATGGTTCTTGTCGTCCCTGCCTTCGCTATTCAAGATGGGGTTTGCTCTGTTACCAGAAAGATTGTTGCTTAAACTGGAAAGGGGTATGAGTCAGACTATCACGTCGCGGCTGGAAGGCGCACTTGCGGATTACGGTAGTGGCGCCGAAGAGGAAGTTATCAACGTCATCTGAGAGTACAGCATCAATGATGCCAGCTCTATTGAGATACGCTAGCTCGGCCTCAGCCTCAGCTGGAGCCTACAAGCTACTCAAAAAGGGGGAAAATCGAAAGAAACGGAAACCCACCATTCTCCATTCGAATCCAAAAGCCTCAATGATAGCCTTCATACCGGGAATAAGTTGGTGACGGGTCTTGTTAATCTTTTTGCCGCGTTTGAAGTTGGGCCTTTTCGGACCATCGAAAACGAACAATGGCAAGAATGTCGTCCGCATCAGAGTAGCGCAACGAAAAAAAAGCGTGCGGAGCACCGGATTTTCGCCCTTCTTCCCGTATTCGGCATGAAAGAACCATATACTCGCGTCTATTCCAATCCGAAACCCGCGAAGTCCCTGTGGATTGGCGATAAAACCCTCCGTGATCGCCAGCTCTGTCATGGAGCGTACTTCTACGGCCGGTTTAAGTACCTGGATGTTTTCAACAGAGCGTCCTGGACTGTGCTTCCTACGTACCTCCCAAAGCCCTGCTACACCCATAATGCGGAGGGTTTTGAACGCGTGGTAACACTAGCTAGTAGCAGGTGACCGTGACAGTCGTGAAAAGGAAGCGCCAGGGTCAGCTCTACACGACTTCAGGTCTGCAAATTCATTCAAGCAATGGTCTGTAGAACTGCGATTTTCAAGGATCAGTACATCTAGGCTGCCTCGGGAACTTATCATCAAACAGAAGTCAGTTGATGTAGAAAATAAACAAATTGGGAAGTACGTTTGTTACATTTTATTCTTTTTTACTGACTGCCACAAACTACAGTTACGGACAACAGTGGGTCTGCGAGCCCCGATTCTGCTTAGTATAACGGCACTTCCTAATATTCAAATTGAGAATCACGCAGAGAAGGATTGTGAGTGAGAACAGACTTATAAAAGGCAAAATCAGGAAAAATGGGGTGGGCCGTGCGGCGGCCGAGGGACGAGTGTTCGGGCAGCCCAGATCTGTCTTATGACCGCCGCTCTTCTCGTGCCGCGTTATACTCGGTTCATATGCACTCTTCTCTTCCAACGAACTGTAGGTTGTCTCCGTTCGAGTCGAGTACCTAAGCGCTAAGCCTTGGTTGGATCAACCTTGAGAGAGCCACACAGGCGCAATATCTACATCGCAGGCTTGGAAGCACATATTGACCGTTTACATGCTGAACTAGAGGAGTACTCACAATTCCTCTCCAGAAATAAGGCTTGCTAATGTTCCTGAAGGATTAGGTTTTGGGCCTGTTGTATTTGATGAATCAGAACACTACGAGTACCCGTACGCCATGAACCCCAAAGGTGATTCCCTACTCTAGTAACCATGGGTGTATGAGATAAATTAAAGAAAACAAGTTCTTGGTTGGATGTTTACAGCATGATGTGTCTGTCTCAGAATATAAGTTACTCGAGCTGGAACATGCAGTACTGTACTGCACATACTTGAAATCCTTGTATTCGGACTTACACGAAACGGCGTGGAACAAGAAACTGATGGAGATTCTGCAATATTCACAAGACATTCGCTTGACTCAACCGACTCTACCATCAAATTATTGAGTCCTACAAGACCCGCCTGCGCTGCGCTCCGACGGTAAAATGTAATCAATTACCACGTACTATGATGTGATACTATTTCAAAGTAAAAGATTTCATATGACCACTGTTTGCCAGTGCGAAAAAACCAAAGATGAAGAAGGACGACATTTTTTTCTGTCGTTTCCGATGTGGAAAAGGAGATTGCTTGACGACTATTTTCTTTACATAAGATATATCACATACATCACAAACTCTGTTATGACTGCACTCAAATGCAATGTCCCCGTGATTGCAATTCCACGTAGTATACATTTGTTTTCGTCTCTGATTCTTTTGTCCATTGTATCACACCATCGATGGGGAGGTGTGCGGAACATTATTTGAACCAGTAGACAGGTTGTAATCTTCGACAAGCATCTATGCGAAATGCTCAGGGGTAGCGATGGGATCTATAAAGACATGTTAAACATTTGGGAGATGATCGATTACGGAACATACCATTTAAATTCCACACAAACGTTTCACGATGCTCTACATCCAACTTGAGGCATATCAGAATGAGCTGTTCCGGCCTGTTGTCCATACTATAAATTCCCTCGCACGCGTGATGAGATCAAGATAGCCTCGATTCTCGGATCGTTCGTACGGACGAAGGACTGGGTAAACTAGTGGAAGCAGAGTCCTGGCTTCCGATGATAAACTACTCGCGCTCGTTGCGACACACGACTTGAAAAACTTGTGGGCGGTCGAGTTGAGGACGGGTCCGGATTACGACGAAGAATCGCGAGACGCTGGAGATGGGCATGAACCGTTTGAATTCCCGCAACCTGAAAGGTGAAGGGTTTTAGGACTAAGGATAGCCTGTCCGCCAAAGCTTGAGCACGGAGCACGTGCCGGTCATGTGACCTGCGTACCTGTAACCTACTACCCATACGTTTGAGCTCTAAGCTCTTTCCCTAGCGCTTCGACTCCCGGTCCTCCGTGGCCGATCACATCTTTTTTTTCATGCTCTACCGCTTCGATCCTTTGCATTGGCCCAAGTGTAAGACAGGAGCCACCGCAAGCCAGTATTCCGCAAACACAATCTCTCCGCCCGCTGCGGCACACACAGTCTTGCGCTTTTCACTCATCTCTTCTTCGCCGATGCCCCTGTGCAGGGGAATCTTAGCGACGACGACAGATAGGGTTTCTCGGCGAACGCTTCACCATGTCTCTCTACAGTATTCCCGCCGCTCTTCCCGTCTGTCTTAATTCTCCTTTGAAGTCCTCCTGCTGTCGCCCTTCTGTATATATAGGCTAGCGACACCTCTCACTCCATCCGCTTTCTCGAATATGTCCGACTCTGCCTTCTACTTAGATCGTGTCACCTCTGGCGACTACAACCGACTCATCGATAACGTACGAAAGATGGGGAGCCGTGCCCTGATTAATCTCGAATACAAGCGGGATTTTGAACGGGACACGCGGAATGGATTTAAACTCAAGTCAAACGATGAAAAAATTGTTCCTTTCACCGCTTGGATCTTCGGAGAAATCGCGCCACGTGCCGTCGGAACACCTCACCAGGCTTCCGGGAACCACTACATTGGACGCCCTCCCGTGTGTCTTTATTTCTTTTCTGTCTGCGGTGTTTCACTAAACATGCTTGTTTGTACTTATAGAACTATAATCTCATTAATGATGACACGTGAGTGAAGGATGCTTTTATGATAAAGGTTCCCACCAGCGCTCCGCGGGAACTGATGTACCTATTTGACTACCAATTAACTGTCCTAAACTCGATGTGTTGGAATACAAGCCGACGGTATCACCGACTCGATGCCATTCCCGCGCCTTCGCCAAGCACGCTATACCCCGCCGCCGAGTAACTTTCCGCTAGCACTTACACGAAGACGAACAACTGGAACAGGAAAATGATCAGGTTCTTCGAGCATTCAAATCTATTTTATCTGATGCTAACCCATCCTCTGCAGAATGTCGAAGCGGTCGAATGGTTAAGTCCATCAAATCCGGATAGAGCTGCCGACTTGATGTGTGTCTACATGGGCCCCAAATACGTCGTACCATCTTCTTCAACCTCTACATCGTCTGGCACCAAAAGACGAGGGCGCAACGGAAAACAACCGAGAATCATGGTATCAGCACCTACTCCGGTGGACGACTCAACGCACATGGAGCCTGTGCCCGTTGTTACTCCTTCGGGTACGTGATCCGACATGCAGCGCTTGCATAATGCTGACGTGTACTTCCAGTCTCGGAAATTAAACTTGGCGCTCACTACGATCCCCGTCTTCTATCCGATTATGGTGGCGCTTTGTTCAACCATAGCCTGGCCAAACTAGTCCAAAGAAACACTGTCGACGAAGATGGGATACTGACGCCTCCTTGGCTCGAGTACGATAAACTGCGCAACGGAACAGTCGTTCTCACGAGGATATCAAAATTACTCGCAGAAAAAGGTTCATACTTCGTTTCTGTTCACCTAATGACCATTGATCCCTCTCAGTTTTATCAAATTTACGCGGACAGAGTGAAAGTACTCATGCCCTCGCTGGAACCAATTGACGAGCGCTCTATACGTCTCTCTATCGACGACTACACCACCAACGAGGAGGGCATTCAATCCGACAGCAACAACAATTGCTTAAGAGGTTTTGACACCGTCTCGCCCGCCCGGGATAGCGATAGGACCGCTCAGGTACCGAGTTCTGACTGTCTAGTCGACCTATTTATGCTCATGTTTTCTTTCACAGTCGTCCTCAGCTAATCACTTAAAAGTCATTGACAGCGTTTCACCCCTAGCTCCGGGGAAAGGAATGCTGGGGTAACGATATCTTCTTGTCTAATTAATCTGTTTATGCTCACATATTCTCCCAGTCATCCATGGCCTCTTCCTCTCTTAGCGCGCCATCTCCACCACCGTGAAACAGGCTAAGACCTCGGCGAGGAAAAGTGGGAAAAAACGTGAAATGGATACTATGAATATCAATTGAGGTGAATCATCATCGTTTGTTTCTTTTCTCGATATGCCCTAAATAAATAAAAATTGGATAAAAGGAGGAAATAGGCTTCAATACTTTCTACGTTACGACTCATTGCATATTACTGCCTTGGCTGAACTGATACATAAAACAATGATATAATCAGCCTCGTGAGGTCTTCTCTTTCTCTAGATCACCCCTTCGGTGGCAGGAGGACGTCCATCCGCACAAACTCCGGTTGTTCAAAAAGAGAGAGAGGGGTTATCACCAATCCATAAATAAGAAACGTGCTCAGGCGTTCTCTTTCGTTCTTGTTTTGGAACATGCCATTCCTCCACGCAACTCGGATAACAGCCTACGACCATGTTGCTCACGTACGCGACAACCTTATGGCCACCTACAGCCAAACTACCAGTAATCTTCCAGTCCGTTACCGCAGCGGAAACCAATGTTGTGACGTTTAGCTGACTGCTGGCTTAGTAATAGCGCCCTTATCGAATGGGTATACTTATCTACAACGGTCTGAAGTCCGCACGAGCCGTCCCGGTTCCTGTTAAAGACCATACCGCTCTCACCAATATAGGCGTGGTGGGTTCATCTATGGCAGTTGACACATGGATTACTAGACCATTGCCCTGCACCCCGACGTTAGATGGACGAAAGTGGTGAAAGTAACGGACACGCACGCATTATTTTATTACTCAACCAAAACACGCAAATCCCATATGGAGTCGACAGAGATCACATCTATATGGAGGATGCTATAGGGGATGTACTTTATTTGAAATTTGAGGCCAATGTAGTGGTTGACACCAATGATGACAAGTTGCCGCTGGTATTGACGGGTTTACTAGAAGTAATTATGCATTTGTCCCGAGTCGTGTATGCGTATGCCAGATAACTTGCAAATATCACTTGCCCGGGCTAATTGTAACTGGAATTCCGAGGCCCCCTCATTTTTCATATTGGCCAAGGATGTTGCGGGTTGTGCCGCGCAGGCGGGCGTAAAGCTTTAATTTGAACGCTGTCCGTGGTTGAGGTTTGACGGTCCAACTAGTCACGTGATATACGGTGACTTCCGCAGCTTGGACACTGCGTAGCGATTCGTCTGGTGGAGGTGCTGCAGGGGGAGA
The DNA here is from genome assembly GCA_015039365.1 of Amanita rubescens. NCBI lineage: Eukaryota > Fungi > Basidiomycota > Agaricomycetes > Agaricales > Amanitaceae > Amanita > Amanita rubescens. Next base: position 188,207 of record WION01000072.1, read on the forward strand.
ATGAGCTGATGGGGGGCTCGATGTGCCAAATTTCCTGTTGGCTATGCTGAAAGTGAATACGGCAGCTACAGCTAGAGGAGAAGACGGGGGTTGAGTAGAGGGTGGTGGCTATGTTCGTGGTGGAGAATGAGGTGGGAGAGTTGATGTGGATGCATAGCAGGTGTTCATACGACGCCCCCGGTCGTGTCTGACCGAATGGTCATACTATATCATAGTCACTGTCGCAACGAACACCAGCGAAACAATGCTGGAGGCTGCTGTGGATGATGCATCTTAATAGCTGCTCGCCCTGATCGCACGGCTAGCAGTGCCGGAGAGTTGGGGACGTATGGTCAAAATGGGAAGAGGAGAAAAATGCCGATGATGATGGGGTACAATCGCGGGTGTACCCATGCAACGCCAAATGGCCGATGTCGGTGTAAGAAAACCACGGGCGAGGGGGTGGAAAATGGCTCTAAAAAACCATGGGGGTACTGGTGTAAGAAAACCGCGGGTCGTGGGGAACAGTTCTAAAAAACCATGGAGGTGTTGGTGTAAGAAAACCACGGGGGTACGTACTGGTGTAAGAAAACCACAGGCGAAGGCGTGGAGAATGGTTCTGGAAAACCATGGGGCGCCAGTGTAAGAATACCACGGGCGGCCCGGGGGGCATGGCGAACGGTTCTCAAGAACCACGGCGTGCTGGTGTAAGAAAACTGTGGGTGGGGGCGTGATGATTGGTTCTACAGAACCATGGGGGTGCTGGTGTAAGAAAACCACGGGCAAGGGTGGGCGAACGGTTCGCAAGAACCATGGCATTGCTAGTGTCAGAAAACCGCGGGCGGGGGCATGGCGAATGGTTCCAAAGAACCATGGGGGGTGCCAGTATAACAAAACCGCAGACGAGGGCATGGGGGATAGTTCTCAAGAATGATGGGCATGCTGGTGTACGAAAACTGTGGGCGAGAGGCGGAGGAACGGTGTTGGAGAACCACAGGCCACGGGGCAGCAATGCTGCTGAGAAACCATGGACAACAGCAATAGAGCAGTGGTGGTACTGAGGTACCAAGGACGGCAGGGCAATGCGGGGAGTGGTGGGGGCTAAATCACCAGGTTGCTAGGCGCCGGCATGACCACTGGTGTAGAGGAAACGTTAGACGGCGGTTCGTAAAGAGTACGGTGGGGAAATCAAGCCTTGGCGTTGATAAGATAGACCCTAGATAGATGAGACGGTGAGCAGACGAGCATACAGCGCTCACGCGCTCACGTACCAGGGCAGAATCCAGATATGTACGATCGATGGTTTTTGGAAAAACTATCACATCAGATATGTCACGTGCTGAGGGAATTTCGACCATCCGTTCCTCTTTTTTGGTGGCAGTACGTGTCTGTTACGGGGCCGCTGCGATGCACGGCATGTCCGAGGCCTAACTTCGTTGAAGGAATGCTACCCCTAAAACTTGATAGGGTCACCGTTCACGGAAGATACCGGCGTGTCTCAGCCTTACTGATGAAAAATGCTCGCTATAAGACCGAGCCTTCGTTTCACTCGGCCTCGGAAAAACATTTAATGCTTTCCACAACGGTGTTGTAAGGCTCCAACCATATAGTATATGTATAGGCCTGAGGGTGTAAATATACGGATACGGTAAATTATACTCTATTTACCATATAAATACAGTTATACAGTATCTATATATGGTTATTGTGGCAGTCCCACTGAGCTGTGCTTTAGGCACTTTGCTGGCTTCTGGACGACTTCTAGAAGCCCACTCCGGATCCATACCTTCGTCAAAAGGGCCTCGCGAACTGTTTCAGCCCTGAGAGAGCTACGAAGATCAGTGCAGATATGCCTGGATTTGGAAAACACCCGTTCTACTGCGACGCTCGTGGCTGGTATGGCAAGGATGTCGCGTGCAAGTAAAGCAATGGTCGGGAACACTCCTGAAAGGTTCTACATAACGACAGAAGCATAAATGGTCAGTTACTAGTTAGTAATGCAATTCTGATAACACTTACCTTCCATAAGTTGACCAATAGATTATCGTCCAGTCCACCTCGCCCACCATATTTGAAATTTCGGAGTGTGTGGACTGACCGTTGGCCCGTTGCTGTCTGGCAATGGCTGGCATAGATTATCCTTCCCCGGTTGGCCCTCCTCCTGATGATGCCAGTCGATGCCGGGCTGATTCTGCCCAACTACACATCAATCACGGTCTATGTTGCATGAGAGTTTGATCTGGTCGATTGCCATAGCCTTCAGCACTGTCTGAGGCACGAATCGTGCAGCCGTGAAACGCGATGCAGGCCAGCTTTCTTTGGGCGTATTTGTTCCGGAGACAACCGTATAAATAAACCATATACTGTATGTTTTGGCCTTTCCTCCACAGACCCTATACATATACGTATACGTATACCGTATCTACTGTATATACACGGTAGATAGATAATACGGTTGGAGCCTTACGGTGTTGGACCCACCATAATGCATAACATTTAATATGGTGGATAATTCACCATATCTGATTGATTAAAAATGGTGTTGAAAACACCCTACAGTATGGTGTACAATTCACTTTCCAAAGATGGTGTCAGAATCACCTTATTGTTCAATATGGTATATATTTCACCATGTTGCCAATTGGTCAGAAATGGTGTTAGCAACACCATACATTGAAAATATGGTGTACAAATCACCATTCTGAAAATGCAAGTGTATTTCCAAATATGGTAATAGGTGTATTATGGTGTTTCCAACATCATACAAAAATGGTGTACAAATCACCATTCTGCATTGCCAAATATGGTAATAGGTTACCAAATATGGCAATGAATCCTTCTATAATACAGCTCTTTCTGCCAAATATGGTAATAGGTTACTAAATATGGTAATGGAATCCTGAATTTGGTGTGGAAATCACCATATCTAGATGGTGTACAGCTCACCATACCCCTCAGACAGTGTACAACACACCATACCTCGCCACAGATGGTGTACAACACACTATATCTCCCCACAGATGGTGTACAACACACCATTTTCAAATCTCTCCTCAAATGGTGTACAGCACACCATACCCAAAGATGGTGTACAACACACCATATTCAAATCTCTCCTCAAATCGTGTACAGCACACCATACCCAAATCTCCCCTCAGAAGGTGTACATCACACCATACTATAAGGCACCACTATTACTTAACATAGTGTAATGGTCACATGATATTGGTACCGCCGGCTGTACCCATTTTTTAGTGGTAGGCGGTTACCGCTAGGCGTTGCTACCTGCCTCCCAGCAACTAAGCGGATACGCTGACAAAGCGCTGGTTGGTGTAATGAGCTGATCAGGTATCTTGCCCCACCTTCACCAGTGACCACAGCTGATCCATAATGCCCCAGACCCCACACTATGTTCCTGTGCCCTCCAGTATAGTATTACGAGCTTCTCACACCGTTGTCCGCTAACATTATAGATTATAGCCAAAAAAAAGGATGGCCTCAGACATGCCACGCAAAGCGGTGGCCCACATCGCCAAGTGATAGTGGATGGTGAAGAGTACTAGTGGTGGTGCAACGGTTGTGATGGAAGTCATTGGGGGCAGTAGCAGCCTCACTACTGCCAGCTGGTAGTTACTTGTGAGTGGTAGTCACTGGGTGGTGGTGGTGGTGGTGATGGTGGTGATGGTGGTGATGAGGACTGGCAGTACTAAGGAGTAGTGGGTGGAAGCATTTGTCATGATGGTGGTAAGTACTACTGTGATTCTATTAGCCAAAGAAAGGAACATCGAGTTATTCCGAGGCCGACTGAAAGGAGGAATCGGTTTTTTTAGTGACGAGTTTTGTAACACTTTAAGCTGCCGATGATGGCTGAGACCTTCTGAAACAAACAAACTATAGTAGAATGTACAAGTATCATGGTCTGCATCAAACAAAATGAACATAAAATTTATTATCAGACTATGATCCACTGCCTGTCATGTCCAGGGTGGGCTGCCGTGATTCAGGTGAACCGCCATGATCCCTCCAGACTTCAGTGCAGATATCGGTCATAGCCGAGTCGCCTAAATTTGGAGCTGGCTCTGATTGGCTCAGCTTCTTTTGGCAGCTTTCGACCCATCACCCGCTCAATCACCACCCCCATGAACTTGACCTATTTCAATGATCCAGCCACTGCATCTGCATGCTGGGAACTGGGTACCATGCTTACTTGGTACTAAATACCAATACATGTACTAGATTAGTTAAACAAGGTCATTCATATTATTACATAATAAGGTGGCCTCGGACATGCCACGCGAAGCGATGGCCCACATCACCAAGTATTGCTTACCACCAAAGACGACACATAAGCTGCAGCCTTTAGACATCAGTGGCGTCTTTGGGCCACTGTTACAACGCGTGTGGCAGAAGGAGCTTGAGAAATATGTTGCAGTGACGGGTCTTGGGCTTCCACGTGCTGACGTCGTTAGTGTCTACATGAAAGCACGGGAACAAGCATTCACTGCTGGAATAATCTTGAAGGCTTGGAAAAAATCGGGAATTCGTCCGATGATGACATAGACCTTGAAGGCAACACTGGCGATGATGACGGTGATGGTCAGGATGCTGGTGACGGTACCCATTATCTAATCACTGGTGACATGGGAACCCGCACACAAGTCCCTTCTACTTCGGCCATGCATTCTACACATGCATCTCCCACTACTAGTAATTGCGCACCTGGAGATTACACCCCAGGTCCTGTCAACGTGATGACTGGACCGACACCACTCCCGGAAACATCCGCAGTCAACTCAGCTGAATCAAATGTGACCACCGCACCACCCGCGTTCAATGCTCAGAGCCAGAATATCGCAGGAGATGAGATTACGCGGTGAAACACTGCAATGTGCTCTGGGTTGTACCCAGCACTGCAGGTGCCATGCACAATAGTGCACAGACTTAAGCTAAGGCTGATCTGAGGGGAAGGGAACTCCAATTCTCGTTCGTAGCTATTGTATACGACTACATGTGACATGTACTTATAGTAACTACCATGCGCTTACCATGCGCTTGTGGTCCGACATAATCCGACATATTCCCGTGCATCCGACATACTCCGACGAATTCCCGCGCGTCGGAGCGGAGCAGATCGAAGCGGATCGAAAGCGGACGGAAGCGGACGGAAAGCGGATCGAAGGTGGATGGCGGAGGACATCTTCGGAAGGCTTCAGAGCATGCTGCACACTGTAACAGGATTCCATCCGTTACAGCGGCCTAACAGGTGAGCCTAGTAAACTTTTCTTTTTGGATTTTAGATGATTTATTGGACTGTAGCGCACAACCGTCGCTTACTACATCAAGCATAAGAGGCCTGAATACAGGCTCCTTATCGGCTTCGTCATCATCTAGCCTCGCATTGTCCAGTATAGGCCACTCTGGATCTAATTCTGCTGACCATGTGCCAGCCAAGGAAGTCCGTCGAAGGATGGGCTGTATCGCAGCAGCAATACACGACCAGGAAGCCGATCATCCAGCTGCAATTAAAGATGCCTTAGATCTTGTTGAGATCTTACTCGGAGATAGGACGCGATACAAGGCTCGGAGTATTATCATGGCCAACCAGCTGGCACATACCACTCGGCAAAAATATGCTAGAGAGGCACAGTTACAACGCCGAAACCGCTCAGTTCATGTAGACCACAGAGAAATCCTCACAAGCTCAGAAGCGCTTGCCCGTCGCGCAGCCCAGGATGCAAAGAAGGCTGAAAACAAATGTATTGAAGAAGAGAGGGCAAAGCGGCGCAATGCAAAGAAAGCAGAGCGACAAGCTCAGTGCCTTCGCAATGAACTGTTCTTGGGTTCTCTGTCCAGTAAAAATAAAAACGACTTGGAAGACATTGCTCTCGCTCTCGGTGTTCCATTTACAGACAAGACTTTGAAAGCGGACATCCGGAAAGCCATCCAGGATCACTTTGAAGCACATCCCGAGCTAAAAGAAGATCCTCAATTTTCTGGCCTCTTCCGCCGTTCGAACCGATCTGTTCAAGGCCCTACTACAACTTCTGAAGCATCAAGCTCATCCAGTAATCATATGCTACATGCTCCCAGAAATGCTGTAGCTACGACTCCGAATCCTTACTATTCATCACAGGTTCCTCAACTAAATGGTAATTTCCAAGGCTATTTTCATAACCCGATATATTCAAATAGTCCTTATAATACATTTTACTATACCGTTCCGCAAAACATGTAGATACCTTGATTTTCTCGAATAGAATACCCAACGTTGTTTTCGACGTGAATTCGACCGTGACGTGCGTTGCGGAGTTTGATTTCCCGGGATGACAAAGCGTGACAAAGCGTGACAGTTTTGTTCAAATTCCGGGTCAGAACATAGAATCATTCAGCATCTAGGAACTACAAATGCAAAAAGTGTGATGGTATTGCAGGACAGTAGTTATGACATCCTTTTCCCGTCTGAGAAAGACTGAGGTAAGTCGGACATGAGAACACGGAGCTATGGACAATATTTGAAAATTGTTCAAATTCCTGATCAATGATAGTACTATGAGTGACCACCACCACCATTATCAGTGCAACCACCATTACCACTACAACTGCCACCACCTGCCACCACTATACTGAGAAGGACTTCTAAGGTTTTGGAGTTTTTATTGTCCTCTTGACATCAGGAAATTGGGGAAAAATCTGATTTCATCTGATTGCATCTGACACTGCTGGAACACTGGCTGTCTGATTGTCTGATTGTCTAACCAGCACTGGAACACTAATTGTCTGACAGCCTGATTGTCTGACATTGTCTGACAACATCTGACACCTCATCTGGCACTTGTCAGACATTGTCAGATGATGTCAGACAATCAAGCTGTCAGACAATTAGTGTTCCAGTGCTGGTTAGACAATCAGACAATCAGACAGCCAGTGTTCCAGCAGTGTCAGATGCAATCAGCCATCTACTGACAGTATCACTACCATAACTGCCACCGCATTTCACTCATGATTTACTGCCACCACCACTACTCACAGTACTCACCATCACCAGTGACTCCACCACAACTACGATGTATCACCTACCACCACCGTGACTGCTCTGATTTTGCCAACAGATGGCTACCATCACTATTGGCATACCACTACTTGACACTAGTACTACTATATCATGACCACAACTGTGACCTAGTCCTACTATAGTCTATCTGGGCCTACTGCCAGTACTCTCACCACCACCACCACCACCAGTCACTAGTACTCACTTGTAACACTTTAAGTTGCACACTGCATGCTGTTTCAACCCTCTCAGCTCTGGCTTTGTTCCATCCTGCCATACCCTCTCCTGCATGTTCTGTCTCTCATGCAATGCTCTGTCCCTGTCCCCAGCTCCATTCACCCCATCTTGTCTTCACTTGCATACTCTTCCCCTGTCCCTCCAACTCGCCTTGGTCAATGAAGAGGTTCCACTGGGTGTGGATGTGGAGGGAGCATGTGATATGGTAGTGCGGCACTGCAGCTTGATTCTCACCCAGCCCAGCCATACTTGTGCTCTCAGTCCCAGCCTTAGCCACCCTAGGTCCTAGCCTCAACCATCCTAGGTCCCAGCCCCCAGCCCCCCCTCCCCCACCACCCCTGTCCACTGTCTCAGGCTTGCACCCCCAGCACTTAGGACTCACCCTATCTACTCTTGCACATGCACTGCCACATCCCCAGCACTCAGCTCTGGCCATTCTCAGCCTGAATGAAATGGTGGCCTACTACATCACCAAGCAATTCTACAGACTACCATCATCACCAAGCAATTCTACAGACTACCATCATCACCACTGCCACCACCAGACTCACCACCACCCATGACCATGGTCCAGTGTCATGAGTCACACCACTACCACTTTGACAACCACTACCACTAGTGACTATCACTCCCATGACACTCTACCTAATAATACCAGCACTGCTAACACTACTAACACCACCATGGTCCACAGATCAAGAAAGTCCATCAGGGTACATTGGGGGTGTACATACCCTGCATACCATCAGTACGACTACCATTACTACTCATCCCACCACCAGCACTCTTCACAATCAACTATCACCACTATTCATACAACTGCCAACTCACTACCACCACCACTGCTCATGGGTCTCATTCCCGGCCGAAAAAAGTGAGGGCTTTGGTTTTATATCTGTTTGGCTTTATATGCCATTTTTGACTGAGCTATGGGGTCAGTTATGTGACTATTATATCCTGGGTACTGATTAGCCAATAGCTGAGACATAGCTGAGAAGTCAACTTCCAGCACAAGGACAGTGATTCTAATTGGGACAGAGTATAATGGGGTCTGGGACTGAGTGGGGAAAGGCTAGTGTGCAAGCTGTGCCATGCTAATGTGTGTCTTGCCTAAACTTCTGGAGAACTTCACTCTGGAGTCTGGAGCTGGAGTCTGGGGCTGGAGTCTGGAGGTGAATGGTCTGGATGGGGTCGTAGATGATGAAAGACAGGGAGTGTTAGAACAAGTTGGGGCATAATCCAAGTTGATATTCAGACTACTGTATGTGTACAAGTGAAGCCTTATATACTTAGTCCGACAAGGGGTTCTATGGCCATGTTCTGATGTGATATGAGTGTGGAATGGATGTGGGGTATAGTAGGGTGTCCATTGGAGTCCGAGGTTATGGAGTTTGGGTGGAGTCTGGAATGGGATATGACAACCAGCACCCGCACTCACCAACACCCGCACTCACCATCACAGCACTCACCAGCACCAGCACTCACCATCACAGCGCTCACCAGCACCAGCACTCACCAGCACCAGCCCTCACCATCACAGCTCTCACCAGCACCAGCACTCACCATCACAGCTCTCACCAGCACCAGCACTCACCAGCACCAGCACTCACCATCACAGCACTCACCAGCACCAGCACTCACCATCACAGCACTCACCAGCACCAGCACTCACCATCACAGCACTCACCAGCACCAGCACTCACCATCACAGCACTCACCATCACAGCACTCACCAGCACCAGCACTCACCATCACAGCACTCACCATCACAGCACTCACCAGCACCAGCACTCACCATCACAGCACTCACCATCACAATTCACCATCACAATTCACCATCACAATTCACCATCACAATTCACCAGCACCAGCACTTACTTGGCCTGTATGGGCCGCCACTTCATGCAGCATGTGGCCAAGGCCAAGGTAAGGCTGTGTTTGCTCCTGCATGGCAAGCCACATCTTGGTAATTACTGGCTCTTAACTGTCCATTACAAAAATGAACAGTGATGGTGAAAGGATAAGGCCGAAGCCTTTGTTAAGCTTTGGCCTTGGAACCACAGTTCTCAAGTAGTACTACTAGGATCAACTGTCTGGTGACCAGTGACCTATGAGTGGTAGTGACTGGGTAATGAATACTACTGGTGGTCCGTGGAATGTGGTGGTTGGTGGTGTCAGCCTATGTCTGGGTTGGGCTGGGGGGCCAAACCAGAGCAGTGGCAGCAGTAGTACTGGTACTGGTGGTTGGTGATAGTAGTGATGGTGATGGTGATGGTGATGGTGGCAGTTGAGTATTGGTGGTGATGGAGTGTTGGTGATGGTGGCAGTTGAGTATGTGGTGGTGTGAGTGTTTGGTGGTGGTGAGTGGTGATGGTGATGTAGGTAGTGAATAGTATAGTAAGATAGTGGTAGTACTAGTACTACTAGTAGTCTGTCAACAGTGATGGTCATGTTCAGTACTGGCAGCAGTGGTAACTTATACTATGGAATACTGCAGGTTCAGTGGTTTAGTGGATACCTGTCACACCCTTACCTGTAGTGACCTGTGTGATGGGTTGACTGGTCCAGGTACCACTATTATATGAAAGGTAATTGAACACCAGTAGCTTTGATATGGCCCAGAGGTAGCCAGACCTGTACTACTGCCTTGATCTATTCTGCTCCATAAAATAGTGATGGTGGTGAAGTGTGGTGGTGGTAGCAGATGGTTGTATATTGGGAGGTAGCTGTACCTCCACAATAGAGAAGGATTTTTCCTGATCAGTGGACAAAGGTGGTGGTGGTGGTTATTCCGAGGCCGAATGTAATGAGGCTCGGTTTTATAATTGGCGAGCTGCGCAAGTTTTTGTAATAATGCTCCATTAAGATACCAGCATTTTCCGGTGCTCAACATGTACAAATACAGCTTGTAGCGACGAGTGCCACAAAACCCGCAACACATCTCATCCTCGATTATGAAATACTAAAGTAAGGAGAGTGTAAAAAAAAAACTATTCATAACTTCAGATACAGCAACTTGTTGTGAAGGGAGGAAGGATGTGAGGGATGCTGTGGACAGCATGATGCAACGGTAATAAAGGGCCTCGGACATGATGCCGTGCGCAGCAGTGGCCCACATTTAGGGATTGGCCTGGTATACCCCTGGGTGACCAGGTGCATACCC